>CASHTH010000666.1:0-44674 GCA_030341885.1 Geodia barretti
AATATGAGACAAGATATAGGGATGGTGTCATGTAGCTTTGTGCATCTTTGCTGTGTAATGACCCCTTGTTTCTTCCTTTTTGGTGCTTCAAGCCATCCCTATATCCCCCTTTCATTTTGAAGAAATGATTTTTCCACTTGTACTATTACCAGCCGTGTCATTGAGTATCTGAGTGGAGACAGAGAGGTCCTGGGTCATTCCTCCAACTGGAACACCCTCCAGTACCACACACAACACTGCACGGTGCCCCCCAGTCACTTGTACAGCAGCAGCAGACTCAAAGTACACCGACACAGAGTTGACTACACACACAAAATGTATAGTGCATACTCAACAAGGTGCTATTATAGTGGACACTATATATTACCTTCATCGTCTATCACTGTCAAAGTAAGAGTGTCAGGAGAAGACGGGGTGATAGGCAGGTTTTGATCTGAGATCTCCAGACTAATGGTCAACTGCCACATCCACTCTAGTACATCATTGTCGAGAGATACTTCAGGGCACTCTAACTGACCACCGGCCAATTCACCGACAGCAAAAGTAACCAAAGTGGTAGAAATAGTTTCTGGGAAGAGATGTTTAGCTTTGGTTGCAGACAGGGATGGGTTCTACGTTAAATAGTATACCTTGTTCAGAGGAAATGGTGATATTGACAGCGAGAGGGATGCTGGTATTGTCGACCTCCTCTATTCCAACACACACACGTAGTGGCATTTCCTCTGGGACGGATGTGGGCAGTGGTATGAGGTGCACTTTGGCAACTGCATACCGATAAGTAAGATACACGTGTAGGTCAATTCTACAGTTGTAATCTTACTGTCATTGTCAAGGATGTGAACTGTGGCTTCCGTGGAAGCGGAACAGGAAATGACGGATGAGGGTGACACAGACGCTATCTCTACAATGAACGAACGTTCTCCCTCCACACGCATGTTGTCGGTGGTACTAATGGCGATGCAGAGGTGTGCTCCATCAGGATGAAACAGAGGTACTGAACTAGCAGAGAGCCTTATCCGTGTGCTGCTGGGTACATAGTCTTCTCCTCTAACTAAACAAAAGGAGCTTCTACACTCTAGTTATTCCGTTGTCATTATTACCTGCAAGTACAGTGTCTATGAAGTTTAACTCCACAACTATATCTTCCGTGGTATCAAGGAATCTACCAGTCAGATTAGCACAGATGTGTACAGTGCTACCTTCATCAACATTAACATCACTGACTTGCATCTCCACTGCATATTCTGGTAGTTAAAAAGTATATTATGGTGAATGTGGGAAGGGGGTAGACAATTTTACCGAAAATATCTTCGCAGCAGTCTCCCCTCGCGAAACACAAGTTGTCACAGAAGCAATTTGAGTTGCGTGACTGGCAATTCTCAACTGGGCCCACACAACATTCCTCAGAGAAGCCCAATTCTGCACAGCTATCACCTATACACCAGTATCATGTGTCACAGTCACAGAAAGACACTTTGTGTATATACCTGGAGGTACTGTGCCTGGAGCAGTGATAAACACCCTGGCTGACACACTTCCATCGTCCAGTGTAACAGTGGGAGATGAGCTACTGAGACTGACTGAAAAGAACTCGACTGGTTCCATTATTGTGTCGTGAATTATGGGAATTTCGACGCAGAATGGATCACGAAACGTGTTCCCATCAAATACTATATATACTCCTGTGAGACTCACGTAGTCCACACTGGCTTCATATTGAAAATACCACGATCATAAGCCTTCCATAGGGTGTTGGAGCATACTTACCTAGTGCTGAGCCAGATGCAGTGCTAAGAGTTAGTAGCGCCACCTCAGACGGTGTCAGTTCGCCTGACTTCACTTCCGCACATACCATCACACTCCCTTCACTTTCACTGACAGTATAGCCACTTGCAGTGAACCCAACTTCAACTGCATCCACACAAAGTACGGTGGACATCAAGAGGTATATATGACAGCATGTGTGTGAATGTATGGAGGAGAAAACGGTTAAGTAACATCAAGCCATTGGAATGGGCCAGCCCAGCACATCCCACACATACCAAGGTCTCCACCTCCTGATTCACCACCTGGATGTGTTCACATAATATACAGCTATAAAGCTCACAGCATGTAGCTATAACGTTAAGGTGTGGAAGCTTACCTCCCGTCTGCCTCTTTAGAATGCCTTTATGCTCCAGCATCATGACTGTTTCTTCTGGCAGTAAAAATCAGAGTGTGGTGTTGAAATTTATAAGAGTGTAGCTACTTTACCTGGAAATTCACACACGTTCCTGAAGCTTCCATTTGTGCACAGCTCAAACTGTCCTTTGGTGATGCGAACCTTTCCATCAGTGCAAGCTGCAAACATGTATAGCCCACACACTCTTAGCATTTTGTTATTCTATATATGATACCATTGACTGCTGGGTCTTTTCTGAATCTGGGACAAGTGATGTTTATGTCGTCACAGCAGTCTCTAAACTCATGGCAAGATCTGTCACAGAAGCAGTGGCCAGCGGGAGCAAGGCACTGCCCCTGATGGCAGCAACTGGTCCACCCAGCCTCCCTGCAGTTGACAGCCTCTGTGCATACATAATAATAATATTGCAAAATGATCTCTCTGAGAGTATAAAAAGACAGTGGTGTGGCAACTGAGTTCTATTGCTCATTATACACTCCAGTAACTAATGCACATGTCACCTAGAGAGCCAATGAATATACACTCCACTATTATCATGTTTGGCCTACATAAGAAACAGACAGCACATGCTGCTGGCTGCAGTACCTGCTTCTTTTCTTGTCCCATTCAATCCACTGTATGGAGACTCAGCAGCTTTACAAACAGCACTAGCCACTACCAAGACAAAGGTTGCTGTACATATCATTGACTGCATCTCTCCTCTACGCTACTGACGTGGGAGGAGGTAAAACACTGTATTTTATAAGGATCCCGTAACAAGAAGAACTAGAAGTTAAGTGAGCATGGAATTTTCTGTTCAAATGCCTCGCATACTCACAGTTAGACATACAACACTCAGTGAGAGTATAATATTATATATATATTATGCACAATGATAGAGCTATGTAATTATAATAAATGATTGTTATTGACCGATGAGCATAGCAGTCATAAAAATATTTGCTGAGAGTGAAAGATAATTATAACAAAAAGAGAGCTATATACTTATTGTGAGGCTGGTATACTGCTACAGATCCTGTGTAGCCTGTCTGTTCTACCACCTGTATTATCCAGAAACCTGTGCACTACCGATTGCTGAAAGCCACCTCTGCCAACAGCCACCAGTACGTCCACACGCGAG
The DNA here is from genome assembly GCA_030341885.1 of Geodia barretti. Lineage (NCBI taxonomy): Eukaryota > Metazoa > Porifera > Demospongiae > Tetractinellida > Geodiidae > Geodia > Geodia barretti. The sequence goes on from CASHTH010000666.1 coordinate 3,303, forward strand.
AGATACTCCATTTCCACCAGTGAGGCAAAGGCAGGGCTTCTTGGGACTCCATCAAAAGCTGCTGGGTCAAACGACACAACCGGAAGACTGAGTTTTTTTACTTCTTCCACAAAGTGCGATCGACTGTCAACACAGTGTGTTAAGGTGCAGCTCGTAGTGCCGTAGGGACCCAAATCATGGAACAAACAAACTTGTTCCCTGGCTGCTTTAACTGGTCCCCCGAATAGAACATGTTTCAGTTGCTGAAAGCAGTGGAGATACAGTGAAGCATTTCCCTTTGAGTCCAACAGCAGTCTCTCTCCACGTATGTGTACCCCAATGACTGGTCTTGTTGGGTTCAAGGTCTGAGGAAAACCTGCGTGCTGCAGAAACCACTCCCACACTGAATCGCAGCGCTCTTTGAATCTCGACATCACTAACCTTAGCAAACCCGGGGACAAAGTAGAAGAATTTAGAATCGTTGATAGCGTGGATACCCCTCCATCTCTCTATCACTACAGTCGCAGAGCCAAATTTCCAAACCTCCTCGGAAATTATGGAGTTTAATTTTTCTGTTATGTTGGAGAGAGGCAGTGGATGATAAGGCCGTGCATCTATAAAGACAACACGTGATGTTATGAAACGTTTTGAATGCCTACCAAGCTCTGCTGAGCTCCATCGGTTCAATTTCTTTATGAGATCATAAATAATGATGTCGAAAGTTTTGTGGGTCGATTTCAACGATTCTACTGCTCCTATTGTTCCCAGAAAAGTAGATTCCTTGAAATTGTGTGAGGTCAGTGAGAAAGTACACAAGTATAGCACGACGAGACGCCCTCCCAGCAAACGTTTTGAAACTCACTAACTCATTAATGACCCTGTTGGATTTGAGGGAAGCCGTCAGGTGCTCCAGTTCATACAAGTCGCCCAACCTCATTATCTCTGAACCCACTGCCGGGACTCCCACTAAAGTTGTTCCGAGCACAAACGGCTCCACAGCTGACAGGTTTAGGAGGCCAGCGAGTTTTGCCAACTGGCAGTACCCGCCAAGTGCTGCCTGCAGCTGCTGGTCATAGTTTGCAGCCAGCAGGAATCCACGGGTTCTGTCCGACGTACTCGGAGAATGACTGGTTGCGTCATGTACTTTCCTTTCCAGTATGGATATAACTGAAGGACTATTTGAGGTGGTTGAACCTCCTGATCTCTCCTCTGGTGAAACGAAGACCCCATGAGCTAAATATCTCCGTGATTGCAAGCCATAGCTTAGATACACCATACTTAGAGCCATCATCCCAGCAGAAAAGAAGATGAATTTTACCAGCAGGCCACCTGTACAGAGACGTACCTCTCCGCCCCGCCATAGATGTGACCCAGTACACCCACGCAGCAGAGTGATATACCTTTGTCCCCGGCGCCCCGCGCCGCGGCCGGCCCGAGATCGCAGAGTTCGGTGTGCGCATGCGTGCATGGCTCCACGGTCAATCGAAGGGGCGGGGCAGACAGAGGTGATTTCGTCGCTCCTCCCCATATCCTTTGTTGATTTAGTCTAGTGACGCCTATGATTAGTTAAGCCTCCAGTGAAGCGCAAGACCCCAGCATTCACAACAGACGAAGAAGAAAAAGTCAACCACCTTTCCAACCTCGTAGATGGGCAACAGACCTTGAAGGTGAGCGACTGTCTGTACTTATCGCAGGGTTTGCGGCTAGCTATGGCCTGTATTTGCAATCATCAGCAGTTCCCTCTTTTAGCTAACTGGTTCGCGGGAGACAGGCAAATATATGTAGATAACCGGCTCTCGGTGATACTTCTGCAGTGCTGTGTTGTTTTCTGGGTCTCTTGCTAAGCTACATATTGATTTCGTCTCGTGTCATGCATGAGGTGTTGTAGCTATTGTAGCTATTGTAGCTAGCTAGCTGTAGCTAGCTATATACAATTAACTGTAAGTTCAGAGGGTGTTCTCCAATGTGTTATTACCTGGGCATATTGCAAAAAAAACCTGCGTGGCATGCAGTGTTTGCTAGCTAGTGCATCTGTAGTTTTCATGCATGTGCTTTCACCCAAACATCTTGTGTACCGTTACCATTGCAATGTTATAACTGTGACGACATGACTGTGTCCTTCCACCCCAAGGTTTACATATTTGAAACTTTGTTGGTCCAGTAAACTGCAGTATGTTTCCCGCACAAACTGAAAGTACAAATAACTGCCGCACCAAATTTATTTATAACACTGATTCGTGCTCTTGAAAGAAAAATGGGGGAGCGGTGTGTTATTTTGGGTGTGTTATTTCGGACCTCTTACGCTTTGCAAAGCTAAGAGTGCTAACTTTGGGGGGAAGTTACATTAATTAAGAATAATACAGTTACAGCACCACACCACAGGCTAAGTATCATGGGGTGGACTCTGTTTACAGTATTGCCATAATAGGGGTAGCATGCAGCATGCAGGGCGAGCTCCACTACTAATTACATGCCTCAGCAATTCACTTGTGTGTGTTGAAGCTGACCATCCCCCCTACAATTTGCTCTGTGTAGCTATCCCCATGTGATTGATGCAGCTATCAAGTTGCAATATTTGGGGTGAGAGAGAGAAATGTGATACGCTTTGCAGAAAGTTAAAGCATATTCATTGTGTGTATCTTACCATTAATCACTGCATATGTGAGATTTTTAATTAGAGCCATTTATAAAGAGGTTTCCTGTTGGGTGATTTCAGTGTGGTGGACTATTAGCTATTAGTACGGTGGCTAAAGTGATCTAAAAGTAAAAAGGTAGGTATAGATTTGAGTCTATAGCCTGTCAGTTTTCCTGTAACCATTAGTACAGCACTTTAGCTACAGTGCAGTAGAGTAGTACGTATATAAGTATTCTGTTTTGGTTGTCGTTGACATAAAATGTATCCAAGTAGCATGTGACCATCTGAACCTTATTGAGCACAATTTGAAACCCCAAGTAATCACCTGGTTACCAAGTAGAAGGCTAGAGTTACATTGCAAGGTTCTAAACTACTGTAGTATTATAGCTGCAGTATATACAGACACTTTAGATAGCAGACATTTCCTGCCGCCAACTTCCTGCCTGATGAAGGTTCATACCACGTAACTCCATGACAACCCCTTTCACAGAGACACAGTACCACGGTGTCTGATGAACAGGGTCATAGGTCACACAACTATCTGTCTTTCCCACTTCTACCACTCTATATTCTGGGAATAGCACTTCAATAAGTTATAAACATGTATGCAATATTACGTAATGTGTTCCGCTAAATAAGAATTTCCACTCTGTGGCTCCCTCCTCCGTTTATTGCATACCACGTCCATCATTATCATTAGTTTCGGTCTGGTCTGTGTGTTATAATAATAGTATAGTCATGTGGCAGAACTTTCATCTTATGGCTTCCCCCCACGTGTGTGTGTGTGTGTGTATGTGGTTCAGGTCTTTTAGACCTTATATTGATTAGTTGCACTCAATGAAGTACAGCTCAGCTAAATACACTGTACATTAAGAGAGTGACCTAAGTGCCAGATTTGCTCACCTACATAATGAGCCCAACAGCTCTGAGTATACCATAGTTCTCATCAGAGATATGAATAGCATCTTGTGACACCTTTCTTGAAGAATGATGCCACGTGGCTGGAATGTACCAATTTCCTGAAACAGGGTGTGTCATGTTGCCTTGTGCCTATGTATTCCTTCCTGTCCTATTTCATTATTGCATGTACTGTGATGTTGAGAACAGCTAAATGAGTGGTGGCTGAGCACTGTGCATACACCTTTTTGGATCCCGTAAAATACCCTGATACGTCTGTTAGTAGCTCTGTGTGTATGTGTGTATATATGTTGCAGTGCCCAGACAGGACAGCATGAGCCCTGTAAGGGCGAATGCTGTCCTGTCTGGGCACTGCAACAGATTTGTTGGATATCCCTAGGCAAATGACGTGTATGAACCCTGCTTGCACATAGTAGGATTGTATAGGCTGATAGTACCTAGCTTCATACATGTCGGTTGCCTAGGGATATCCAACAAATGTGTGTACAAGGTACAGCTATGTATAAGCAAACTGTATACATACACACCCATACACCCACTGATGAGGGCTGAACTATGATTATTCACATCCAATGAACCGACAGACCGCTGCAGATCGGCGAACATGTGTGTGTTATGTTCTGCCTCGAGACGTTGATGCATGGTTTAGCAAAGAGCTACTATAAACTTTTGCCAGCTGTTCTGTTGCTTTGTTGTCTGCAGTGACACATTCCAAAACTCACTCACTCACCGTGTCACGTTCGTTAGATCTCTTGGTTGCAAACACAACCCCTTCCATGAGTGAGTCTCATGCTACCAGAATGAATGGGTGAATAGTTTTACGTAATGTCTGGAACTTATCTTGCTACCACCATACATAATGGCATAATTATTAGTTTTGCATAACCCAGACATGTCCGCTAATTAAGCTGTATTCTACATGGCAATTGGTGGGTGAAACAAGCCCACTTAGTCGGTTGTCTGATTTGCTGGATTTTTCGACTGTATGTAGACGGCGCCATCCGTATCGTAATGCTGTTGAAATTTTACACTTTCAATCACCAATATTGTTCTTGTATGTAGGTGAAATTCCCCATCTATAGTATAATGTAAATACTGTCGGTGGAGAGTGGGTCCGGTACATATTATGTTGCATCATTGCAGTCTCCTAGGCTGCAACCGTCCCCGCCCACAACACTCTGCTCCTTTGTAAAGCATCCACCACCAACCATCATCTCCATATTCGTACCTCCCTGCCGGCTGCTGGTGTGCACTGTTTGTATAGGGACTAGTCTAACCAGAAGAGATCAAAGAGAGTTATTGTTGCCTGCCGTGCCTCGCCCGTTGTTCCTTTCACACTGGCATGTTTCCACACCGGTCTGTGTGTATAACACTATACAGTCGTGGTGCTGTTGCTAATTACATATCCATGCTGGCCCATCATTGGCGTAGTTTATTGCCTGGTGCTCTTTGTTATGCTCTGTGGCTGACTCACTGTACATCTGCACTTGGAATTCTTGTACACGAATGGGGTTACTTCTTCGTAATTTTGTTTGTCGTGTCACCCTTTCCGTGGTTCACATGCGTGTGTACGTTGAGAAGGTCAAAGGGCAGAGGAACCGTTCCTATTCAAATTATCAGTAGGATTGGTATACGGTGTCACATTTGGGCCGGGTGGGGTAAAGTTAACCAGTATTTTGTTGAAAATTCCTAGAAATTTGACTCGGAGACAGAGTCAACTACCTGTGGTGTGTGCCCAATACTTTTTGTGCATCAGTAGGCACCAGTAGGCACTGGTATGTCAACAGGATTGGGTATATTGGCTATCAACTCCCACTTGGAAATTCCTTCAGTTAATGGGGCTCCTACACACACATTAACTTGCATATTGATGTGCACCAATAGTATATGTACTGCAGTTGATATGCGTCTCCTATGTAAATTAACTTGTGTGGGTCCACCAATAGTCAATAGTTTCCGCTTGTACGTATGTACAACAACATGCATGAACGGATACTTGTATGTAGGTGGTGTCTGTACGCTGAATGTAACAGTCGGGGTTGTTTTGAGGTTTGTGTTGGAGTGGCCGCTGTTATCACAGGAGGTGACGGCTAGCAATTCCAACGTACCGTAGGAGTGTGAGACAGGGCATCGATTGCCATCATAAAGGGCAATGGTTTAAGAATATTCCCGTCTATTGTGGGAGTGAAAGACAGGCACCGTTGTGTCGGACTATGACGGCTGGTGCAGACATGTTCAGCCGGCCAGGCGTCTCTTGTATAGAAAGGATGTTCTAACCGAGGGACAATTATGGGTACACACTACGCTCAGAGTGTTTGGGGAGAGGATGTAGCGCGTGTGTGTGGTGCCATCAAAGTGTTGTAGAGTATTGAGACAGTATTACCAGAGGATGTACAGGATGGTGCTCCCACCTTTACTGCAAGCCAACTCATCTACATACAAGTACAACTTCACTGGAATTTGGAGTTGTGGATAAAAAGGGACCTAGTGAAGCTAGGATAAATTACCCATTCCCCGCACTACCCCCCAATTGTATACACACAACTGTAGCCAGTGGGGGGACAATTAATGGTCTTGTATGGCCTTGTTGTTATTGGTGGTATTGGTTGGTGTCTGTCCATGTGTGTTCATTAGCAACTCTTGGCAGCCATGGCACTGTAATTTCTCTTGCGTTGCTATAGGCACTGCTGCATGTGCTTCTCTCTTGGGCTCCATTCATTACGCTTGTCCTGTCATACGCCAATTACGTAGATTAACCCTTTCAAAACAGCCCTGTTAATTGTCTTTTCCCCACAACCCCTTTTCTGTACTCCTTGTTTCAATGACAAGGGAAGGGTGATCACCTAATACCAAGTTGTGCAGCGGTACTGCATTAGTGTAGTACAATTATTAGTCATTACGCTCGAGGCATGTCAGACTTCCCAATGTTTTACAGTGACTCTAGTGTGTGAATTGGTGCATTGTTCGTAGTAGCGTCATATAATTGATTAGACATTATGCATGTGTTCCTCCACATGTTTTATGAGACTCAAATTCCTTTCTCTATATGCACATGTTCAGGTTCATCGTACTTGGATTTTGTCAAGGAGATGTGTTGGGGCCAGCATAGGCTTTGGACTGTTCTGCTGGCTCTGCTGACGTGGACCACAGCCCTCACCGCAGACGCGAACCCCGACCCGATCACCACTCTGCGCATCCTGCTCATCGCCCCGTTTCCCGATCCCGTCCTCCAGCCGGGCTACGACGCCGGGCACACCATCATCCCCAGCGGGCTCCTCGCCGTGGAAGAAATCAACAATGACTCCTCGCTGCTCCCCGGGTACCGACTGGAGGCTGTTGTCGGGGACGGCGGGTGCAACACTGACGAGAAAGCCGTGTCACACATCCTGGAAAACGTCATCCACAGACGTCCCGGTGATAGGGTCATTGGAGTAGTGGGGCCGATTTGCTCCGAAGCCGCACAGACCCTCTCGGAGATTATCAACAGACAGAAAATCCAACTCCCGCTGGTCACCATTGCCAACAGCCCCGTCCTAACCGTCCCCGATAGGTACCCCTTCACATACGGCGTCGTGAGCACGTCGCACGAGTACGCCAACCTGATTGTCCGGCTGTACCAGGAGATGAACGGGAGGTGGAAAAGAGTCTCGCTCTTCTACGACGCCAACCGACTCTACCACGTGGAGATATACCGGTCCATTCTGACGGAGCTGGAATCGGAGGGAGTGGACCTGGACCAGATCTACACCTCTCCCATCAGCCCGACGTACCTGCCACTGGAGGACGTGATCCAGGGAGGGACACGTGTCGTGTTTGTGTTCTCCAGTCGAGTTCCTGCCTGCATGCTCATGTGCCGGGCAATCCATCTGAGTATGAGCTACCCCAGGTACCAGTTTATCTTCACGGACCGCACCGTTCAAAACTTTGAGCAGTGCGCCAACAACTCTGACCTGGTTTTCACGTACAACCAGCAGAGGTATAGCTGCAGCAGCGACCAGTTACGCGCGTCTCTTCACAACTACGTGTTTATCGACTTTGATCTCGAGGCGCTGAGCCTGGAGCTGGAGAACGTCACCGCTGTTTCGGGCAACACCTACCAGGAGTACAGGACCAAATATGAGGATATGCTGAAGGACTACGGCAATAGGACGGGAGAGGGGGAACTCCCGGCAAACCAGTGGGCTGCCCCGTTTTACGACGCCGTGTGGGCCCTTGCTTTGGCCACCAACAGCACCCTGGAGACCCTTGATTTCGACTCCCAACTTGGTATCTGGGACGCAAGCACCCTCACCAGCACCTTCAACAACCTCAGCTTCCACGGTGTGTCTTCCGTGGTTAACTTTGACGAAGAGACTGGGTATTCGAACTCGACCATCAGCATATCCCGCCTGGAGTATAACGAGACTTCGGGCAAGTTTGTCCCTGTACTCAAGGGCTATTACAACAGTGGTGTTCTGTTTGATGCCAACGACAGCAACAGCAAGGAAGTAGTGCTCTCCCTGTACATAAACTCTGCATTTGACACATCAACGGAACTGCTTCCTCGCACTGTAGCGATACCAGGCTACATTTTGACCATCCTGGTGTTTGTGACGACCGTGGTCTACCACATCCTACACTACCACTATCGCTTCAGGCCGTCTGTCAAGGCGGCCAGTCAGACACTAAACCACTTCATATTCCTCGGGTGCTACATTATGCTCGCCAGCATTATTCTCGCCACCACCGACCTCACCCTCTCCCTGCACGACTTGCTACACCTCTCCTTCTGCTACACGGTCGTGTGGCTGCAAAACATTGGAACCGTGCTAGTGTTCAGCACGCTGTTTGTCAAGTACTACCGACTCTACCTGGTGTTCCTGCGGACCTACGACCACAGGCAGAACCTCTCCAATGCGACACTCTCTGTCATCGTCCTGGTTCTCGTGGGAATAGACCTGCTCATCCTCACCATCTGGACGATTTTTCAACCTCTTCAGATTGACACTTCGGTCGAGTTTGACCTGACGAGCACCATGCCCACCAACAGGGAGAAGAGGATCTGCAGGGAGGTGGTGCCGGGGCAGTGGTTCACAATCTCTCTCTCGCTCTACCTCGGGCTCCTCATCCTCGCGGTTGTGACTCTCTCCATCCTAAACCGCCGCATCAAACAGAGGGATTTCAACACCACAGCCACCACAAATGTCCTCATCTTCTGCTACGTCCTCCTCCTACCATCCTCCTACCGTCAGTGTACCTTCAGAGCAACTACAGCAACATCGACCTCAAGTACATCCTCATCAACACCGTACATCTGGCGTTTACCATACTCTGTCTAGCGTTTCTGTTTACGCCGCCTCTGTTGCAGAGGAACAGGACAAACAGGCAGTCCTACACGCTCACACAGCAGCTGCAGAGGATTTCAAACGTCGTAGCACTGGGCAGACTAGACAGTAGTGTAATATTGTGGAGAAGACCGTCTGGTGTGTCGTAGCACGGTTGGTCAGCTTTTTAGAATGTCCGTCTTCATTGTGTCACTTATGCAGGTATTATAATAATATGTATGTTTTGTTCTGTACCAAAGCCACCACTTATCCCTTTGTATCCGTCAATAACAACTTCTTTTTTTTTAAAAACAACTTTTTGCCACCGAGAGTAAACAAGCCAAGGACACATAAATGTGTCCAGAGCCTTCATAATTTATATATATGGGGTTATAATACTAGAAGCTAATACAATTTTCTTCTTATTTAAGCAGATACCCATGGCATCCAATGGCCAATCATAACATAACAAGTCACGGACTCGCAGTACATAATGAAAAGCACTAAAGTACAAACCCTCGGCACAGATAGACCAACACACAAACCAAGTGCTGTAACCCTCACTGTGCATGTGAACCGAGGGTTAATTACAAGAAAGGAGGGACATAAAGTTGGCAAATGCATTGATCAACACACAGAGACAACATTCTACTATATATATATAATTGTCAAAGAGCCATGCCATGCTTGTGAACATAAGAGCACTCGGGCTATGCTTACAGAGCGATATGTGGCGAGGGAGGCAAGCAGCCGCATTATGTATATCATGCCACGCTGTCACTACAAACTGTTTCAAATTCCATACATCTTTACACAAGGCAATCCTCCACACTGCACACACCTGTGGTTCAGTACACATGCAGAGCTATGTAGGCTGTTTCATTTACGGGAGATGATTAAGGGGGAAGGGGAGGATGGGGGTTTTAGTCCATGGAGTCAGTGTCAGTGACGTTGGTCGAGAGCTCGGGTGGTACTGGTGGTTCTGCAGCCGTCATACAACCTCTCATGTCTTTCTGGAGGACGTGTGCGTGTGGCGGGTCTATCCGCTTGTAGTATTGCTCCTTTGTCTCCACACTGTGGAAGTCAAACTTCCGATAGAAGGCGAGGGCGTCTTCGTTGTTTATCTGAACGTGGCTACGTGACAAACGAAGGGGTAAACATCAGAATAGACGTGAGTTACGGAATGGATACCTACGGCGATGCTGAAACTTACAGGTATATGTTGTCAATGTTTCCGTGGTCTCTGGCCTTCTGCAGCACATGATTGAGAAGAGCTGTGCCTGTAGAGAAGGAAATACTTCCTCCACAGTATAGTGAAAACCAAAAAACAATATGGCTTAGTGGAAAACCAACTGTCATTTTCAAAGTTGTTTCAAGACACCAGAAGGTGAAATGGGGAGGGAAAGATACACAACACAGTGCCAACACAAGACGACAGATTAACATACCAATTCCCAGCCTACGGTAGGGGGCGAGGCAGCCCAGGGTCATGATGTACATTCTGTGTTTGTCTCCCTCCGTCTCAACTCGGCAACACACAGCGCCCACCACAAGGTCGTTGAAGTATGCTGCACAATACGAGTGTGCACCAGTGTGTGTGTGTGTGTGTGTGTGGGCAAGTATATTGAAACGATTACACAGACAAAGTCCCTAACGGACTCTGTTGTTTCAATTGTATCTCAAAGAGGAGGACGGAGACAGATGCTCACCCCCACCCACCCTAAAAGAGACACCGTTGTGTGTGGACAAGTGCATGTGTCAACAACGGGGTTTAAGGCAAAGGCAAGCAACACAAAGACACAACTCAATCACAATGCACGAACTTCAAGGCAAAGGCAAGCAACACAAACCAATATATACACACACCCGAATGTTCTAGAATCTAAGCACATGTTCTCCGCATGTGGTTGTCAGAGGTAAAAGTTTATCCACTAAAAAAGCTGCTTATTCTGTATCTGGAGCTCGAGGTCAAAGTATAGCATGAAATGTTTGGGACATAAAAATCACAGGTGATTGCACAGTAACACAAGCATCTGTAAAAAGATTTTATTCTCACAAATTGTGAATTGACCTCTCACCTAACTTGGCCATACTACCAAGTTCCAGCACATCTTTGTAGAACTGTACAAACACAGCAGGTTCATCGTCCGTATAATTGAACACAAACTGACCCGACCTTGTCCGTGTAGGCGATAGGGAACACCACCGAGTTTAGCTTCTTCAGCTGCCGAATGTTATGCGGGGTGACGTCTCCCAGCTCAATGTGGCCACTTCGGGAGGAGAAAGGCACACCGTCATGTTCACAAACAGAGAGGGGAGACGGCTCTATCCTCACCCAACTGTGGTAGGCATCACGAGTCTCTCGTTCCCTGTGCTGTCGTCAGGAGTGAAAAGTTAGCATGTGGTAAGGGCCCGCCCAGCTTGTTTTTCTAACAAATGCGCACCAACGTCAGCCCCTCCCCCCAGACCATCATGCGTGCTCGTCAACGCCGCGCGTCTATCCCCCGATTGCTACTTCGTTTCTGGTATCTGGAAAAGAACCCTACTGGACGCACCATCCATCTCCAGTATTACACCGAGACATGCTGTATCTGGTGAACTCGTAATTCAGCGCAGCAACAACATCAGCATAAGACACCATAGCCAGGTGGTCTAGCTGTTTCATATACCGCTGATTTTTGCATTGTCAAACGTCGAACCTAAACACTGGATGTGGGGAGGAAAAGGTTTTATGCATTGAACCATTTCTTCTGAATTTCTTATTGTTGACAAGGGGCAACATTTGGTTTATGATGGTAGATTTCCATTACCGAGACACACAGAAATATTATATACAGTCTCGGTTTAATTAACCACTGGGCTGGCAGGACTTTCTTCATTATTATGACAACTGATGAAAGCTTGGCAGCACAAGACTCAAACCAGGATTTCAATTTCTAAACAGTAAATCTAGCACCAGAATTACCCATGGCCAGACACACCTTCACTAGAAAGAGATATATACCCAGTGTGTATTTGAACGTAAGCACTGGGAAGCAGTAGATACCTGTTGAGGAATCTTAGTTCATCACCTATAATACCAAGCATGGAAATATAACTAATTTTCGGCTAAATGCTCCGCCAACACTTCCGAAAACTTTCCGTACTGATATAATTCAGCCATGGTGTGTCTTATGTCGCTGATACCCATCATTATTGTTATGCCTATATACCAGTGGATAAAATCCTGCTTGTCTTCTCTTTTCTCCAACATTCTGAATTAGCCACTTGTATATATGCTTGTGTGTCACACCATTCATGGCATGCATGTAAGATTCATGTCCAACTAAAAATATGTTTTACCTAATATTCAGTCTCAATACAATCAACAAGAAAAAGCAATGAAATGCTGCTGAACCACATAGCTACTCCTCTTTATCACTAAGTACGGTAGTACTTAGTATATAGGGATGACACAGGTTGTCCTGCATTATGCCCATACATTTGAGATTTTCATGTTTCCCTTTCAGTTTCAATAATGTCCAACTTTTGACACATCAGACTGATCCGTATCGTCACAAAGAGCATGTATCCAAGAAATGGTTTAAATTACATAATCGGTACTTGATTTATTCAAAAAGTAGTTTTCAAAATTCTTCTTCTTGTTGTTGTTGTTGTTGTTCAGTTTCAACAAGCGTATCTCAAAAACCGTGTAAGATATGGAGATGAAACTTTGCACAGATATTGGAATCCATGACAGGTCGTGCAAGAGCATTTTTATTTCTTCGTAAACAATTTTGTTTACATGTAAACAACAACAAATAGCCCCAGGCAATACATTATGATAGAGACAAATAAAGTGTTCTAACTAGGTAAAGCTAATACCCAGAGTGATAAAACTTTGTACACACATGCAACCCATCATTAGTATCAAAATGTAAACATTACAAGTTTGTAAACAACAACAAACAGCCTCAGGCAATAAAAACTTGTAAAATGGTGTTTGTGCCTATAACATGCTTATGGTTGGTCCTCTAACAATGAAACTTGGTACACTGATGTACCATGATGAGAGTTCATCGAAACAGAAATTACAAGCTTGTAAACAACAACAAACAGCCCCAGGCAATAAAAACCTGTAAATGGTGTTTGTGCCTATAAATTACTTGTGGTTGGTCCTCTAACAATGAACTTGGTACACTGATTCACCATGATAAAGAGTTTACCGAAACAGAAAATACAAGGTTGTAAACAACAACAAACAGCCTCAGGCAAAAAAGTCTTTTGAATGGTGTCAGTGCCTATAACTTGCTTATGATGGGTACTCTCACAATGAAACTTGGTGCACTGATGTAATGTGAATGACGCAAAACGTCTGTGGCGATAGCTTAAGGCCACTATTGTTACCATTTTTATTGCACACCATGCATGTGAATGCAGTAAAAAAAAGGAAAGGAGACAAGTAAATAAAAACATTCTTCGAATTAAAAAGTGTGGAATATAGGGATGCCATAAAAAGTAAGGAGACAAGACAGGGATGACCTAGTGAACATGATGCATGACATCGCTTGCTCGTGTAAAATTTCCTCCACACGAGCCCTATATTGTCGCCACCTTTACTGTTTGTTTAGTGAAGTGGGAGGGCAAGTGAAATGCGAGGACAATGGTGAAAGGATTCTGTATGTAGATGGTCAAGAACTCAGTATTGTAAAACTGGTTAGTTGAGCAAATGTAGAAGCCTTAGACTCCACACACTGCAGTCACAACTGAAAACTGAGCAGATGGTATTACCTGTTGAATGTGCTAATGAAATAAATCATACCTGTGCATCACACAAGGGAGCACACTCATACTTTGCGACAATATAGGGCTTGTATGGAGGAAAGTTTACACCAGCAAGCGATGTCAGTTCAAAGTATGTAACCATCATCCATTGTACTACTGCATCATGTTCACTAGGTCATCCCTGTCTTGTCTCCTTACTTTTTATGGCATCCCTATATTCCACACTTTTAAATTCGAAGAATTTTTTTATTTACTTGTATATTATATCAATAGTATTGATACTTCATTCCTTGAGGCTAGGTACGATCTTCATCTAACCCCAGCCTCCTCCCTCTTGCATGATGGACCCTCTTGCTCTGTGCCCACCTTCACAGTCAACCGCTCCTCTTCCGTCTTCCCACCGTCTCTGTCGTCCTGCCTACACCCACACACTATTATTCACAACTTTCGCTCAATAGCCGTGTTAGGTATTTATTCATCAAAATGCATCCTGTCTGCCAGCTCCGCACTTGTGGCGCAATCGGTTAGCGCGTTCGGCTGTTAACCGAAAGGTTGCTGGTTCGAGCCCAGCCAGGTGCGATTTTTTCGTATTTTTTTTCAGGAGCTAACATCGATGCCTGCTATTTTGGACCTTTTACTGGTGATCACCTGCTCATCTGTACTTCTATATACGTACTATCACTGCCTAAGTTCGGTTGTGTTGAAGTTTCTGGCAAGGCATTTCACCTGTTCTTTTACAAAGCACTTGGTTTTTTTATCCTTTACTTTTAAAATATGTTTTTCACATCCAGCTTGCAGAAAATAGGCACAGAAAGCACTCCCCTGGTATATTATATTAATGGACCTCTATGGAATGGCATAATGCTTTGGATTTACACTCCCCACAAAAGTCACTATACTAATGGCCAGGTTGACACTTCAAGGAAACCTGTTCAAGATCTGTGTGTCTCAAAACGCCACCTTTGTCATATCCCTGTAAGTGATGGTAATCTGACAAACTGTGATAATATTTTTTCCTTCCAGAACATCAATGCTGTTTTTCCTTCTCCAACATGATTAACCCTCGGCGCGCATGCGCAGCGAGGGTTACGGTAGTTGGTCTGTGTGTCTGTCTGTCTGTCTGTGTGTGTGTCTGTTACCACGTTTTCTGCCACCACGCGCAACAACCGGCCAAAAAGTGACACCAACGGGTTCAGTGCTACGCTGGCTTCATTTTAAAAATGGCGATTTTCGTAAAAATACTGCGGCATGCGCAGTTGCCGGAGACTCCGGCCGTTTTCAAGCAGACCCAACACGGTAAACTGTTACACTCAGGATGACCCGTCTTAAAAGGTATGGCGTGAAAAGCAAGTGAACAAGCCAATATGCTAATAAAAAGCACTGAAGTGCAAACCCTCGGCGAACTGCGCATGCGCGGTACCGCTAACGGACGGACCCGCAGTCTCCCGCTAGTAGCTCGCGGAGAGTCTGACAAAGGCTAGCTACGGTAGTAGATAGCATGCGGGAGTCGATACACGCCCTTCGCTGTGGTTTCTTGTGCCTCCAAGGTACACAGAGCAAGCGGATCAGTCGGGGTGAGCCGCGTTGATCGCGTCTAATATACGCATGCGCACCGCTTATTGATGGGTTGGGCCACGGAACACGGTCCGCGACGGTGCCAGTTTGTCGCTCTCGAACGCAGTCGTTTCAGGAAAAACCGTTCGATTAAACTGATCCTTATTACCCGTTTATTACGTCGTATCGTTTGTGGGACGAATAAACCATCGAGAAGTCAGTTGGAGCATGGACAGACAAACAGACAAACAGACAAACAGACAGACAGACAAACCCAATGAAAAGCACTAAAGTGCAAACCCTCGGCATGCGCGGTACCGCTAATTGATGTGCTGGGCTATTAGTGTGCGTTTACTCGCGGTCTCCCTCTAGTAGCTCGCAAAGAGTTTGACACAGGCTAGCTACAGCAATAGATAGCATGCGAGAGTCGTTACACGCCATTCGTTGTGCCTTATTGTGCCTTCAAGATACACAGAGCAAGCGGACCCGGTCGAGGTATGAATATAAGCGCATGCGCATTTGCCGGAGATTTAAAATGGCGTCTACCGGCATATGCCGGATACGCTCTAGCTTTGCAACGGAGCATTTTCAGAGAAAACCGTTAGAAATTTCTGACCTTCTTTGCCCGTTAGGTAGGTCGTATCGTTTGTGAGACGAACAAACGTTCGAGAAGTGAGATTGAGAGTAACAGACAGACAGACAGACAGACAAACCCAATGAAAAGCACTGAAGTGCAAACCCTCGGCGCACTGTGACGCGCACGCGTAAGTAAACGCATGCGCAGTTTAGTTTTAGCTGTTACTCGCGGTCTCTTGCCAGCTCGCGCAGAGTCTGACGCGGGCTAACTACACTACTAGATAGCATGGGAGAGGCGATACACGCCCTGCGTTGCATCTTCTGGTGCCTCCGAGGTACGCAAAGCACGCGGATTGATCAGACCCCGGTAAGCCATCCCGTCCGTTGTGTATTTGCATATTGGCTTTTTCGCGCTCTAGCTTCGCAACGGAGCGTTTTCAGGGAAAACCGTTCGATATTTCTGACCTTCATTCCCCGTTCAGTAGGTGGTATCCTTTGTGAGACGAACGAACACCCGAGAAGTGAGATTGAGAGTAACACACAGACAGACAGACACCACACAGACAAACCCAATGAAAAGCACTAACGTGCAAACCCTCGGCGAACTGGGCTTGCGCGGTACCGCTAATTGATGGGCTGGGCTGTTATTAGTAGGCGTATACTCGTGGTCTCCCGCTAGTAGCTCGCAGAGAGTCTGAAACGGGCTAGCTACAGTAGTAGATAGCATGCGGGAGTCGATACACGCCCTTCGTTGTGACTTCTCGTGCCTTCAAGGTACGCAGAGCAAGCGGACCCGAGCCTGTTGAAAATCTAAACGCATGCGCATTTTCCGCAGCGATAAAAATGGCCGACTAGCATTAGCCGTACTATGGCGGAAGCACTCTAGCTTTGCAACGAAGCATTTTCAGAGAAAACCGTTCGTAATTTCTGACCTTCATTGCCCGTTAAGTAGGTCGTACTGTTTGTGAGACGAACAGACATTCGAGAAGTGAGATTGAGAGTAACAGACAGACAGACAGACCCAACTACTGTACCCTCGCTGCGCATGCGCGCCGAGGGTTAACTACTGTAACCCTCGCTGCGCATGCGCGCCTAGGGTTAACTACAGTACCCTCGCTGCGCATGCGCGCCGAGGGTAACTACTGTAACCCTCGCTGCGCATGCGCGCCGAGGGTTAATTAGCACAGACCGGGTCCGCTTGCTCTGTGTATCTTGAAGGCACATGAAGTCACAACGAAGGGCGTGTATCGAATTCCGCATGCTATCTACTACTGTAGCTAGCCCGTGTCCGACTCTCCGCGAGCTACTAGCGGGAGACCACGAGTAAATGCTACAAATAGCCCAGCCCATCAATTAGCGGTACCGCGCATGCGCAGTTCGCCGAGGGTTTGCACTTTAGTTAGTCAGTGGAAATGCATCAGCTCCATGTACATGTGTATGTTGCCTGTTTTGGCTGCAATGTGATTGTGTGGAGGGTTGGGCATCACGTGTATGCTACCCACGCGCGATCGATCATGGCCTGTGGCGGCGGACGGAGGTACGTTGTTGTAGGCAGTCACAACGCAAGACTGGATCCCAGCTCAGTGACAGACGACTACTGGGTTTGGGTACGCAATCCCGCCCACCTCGGGGTCACGTACGGTAAGTGGCTCGTGTTCGGGCGGAAGGGAAGCGTGCTGGACTCCAAGTGGCACAAGATTCATCCGCTGGTCAGCTCAGGCGCACTGGGAGCCACGGGAGCAAAGTGTTCTACCGACCTCTCCACTGGAACTTCGGCAGACGACGGTCGGGGAGTGATCTGCGTGTACACCACTCGAGAAATGCGAGACGAGGTTGGGTCGAGGCTGATAGAGGAGGTGAGGGAGACCATCAGGTACAAGAGTGACGAGGCAACTCTCGCAGGACTGTATGTTTCCCGTGGCCACAAGGGCGTGTGCGAGAAAACCTTGTTGTACTGGCAAAAGTGACACAAACATCAAATTGTGATTGCCTACTAATTAGCTGTCATACTCATATCACTTTCAAGTCGTCATAATCATCAGGAATTGGGTTTTCACAAACTTTCATGAATACATAAAACTATTATCAAAGTTTCTTCTCAACTGAATTCTGGTGGACCAGATAGAGGAACCCTATACTAGTTAGTGCACTGACCTGTAGGAAAAGAGTCACAATAAGCCTGCTTACAGATCGAGTTTTGTCTTCACACTACACTACCAATAACATTCTAAGATGACTAACGGTACCAACACAGATAATGCGCACTGTACTATAATGACATCCCCCTGCTAATAACTCACCAGGAATATGACGTCAAACCATCGATGATAGAAGCTGAACTCTAGTGATCCTAGTACTGTAGTTACTATGGACCTGCCAGCAACAGAAGTGCAGTAGTATAGCTAGTGCAGTGAAGATTATGGTTTTACCTGTATTTCTCTGGCATGTTCATTCTCATGAGAAGTACAGAGGAGACGAAGTACATACCCTATATCATAAAACCAATGACACATAAATTTGCACAAAACTGCATAAGGCCAGAATACCATGATCTCTGCCATGCACAGCACAATTATGTTGGACGACTTGGTACTGGCAATGGCATAGAAGAACTGTGGAAAAGGATATAGTACATTACAGTGGCAGTGTGGATGTGGTAGGATCAAGGCAATGTCACCTTAGTCAGAGTGATGAGTAGGCCCCTGACTGATGTGATGACAATGACACCAACCAGTATGAACGACACGTGCTGAGACCAGAATATCGCCTCCTGCCAGAAAATTGGTGATATATACAACTCCACTTGGTAGATAGTAAATCACAATGGAACCCCTGACAAAGGACCTCCAAATACGGCTCTGTAACGGACACTTGGTTCTCATTTATTACAAGGGATGCCTCGGATTTTTTTGAAAGTCCTCAAGGTTTCTCAGTTTTCAGAGGTTTCACTGTACACTTGTACGAATGTGAACAATTGCGCTAGTTAACATACATCTTTCTGCATCCCCAGCCAATTAACAGTGATTGAGAGCCCTTTGGTGACAGGATCTAGAAATGTTTTAAACATAAACTGTTATGTACTGTATGATTGTAGCTAAACACAACATACCCACTTTCCCTACTCTGTCGAAGATAATGTTGACGATACACTGCAGAACAAAGGCATTAAAGTATCGATGAGAGTATAATATATAGCTAATATGTCTCACCATGAATATCTTGTAGATGCAATAGATGGAGAAGAAATGACCCAGAATGTCAAAATACCGGCCTTTCAGTGTCTTTGAGTAGGCCATCCTCTCCTATTCATAAACACCACAATCACTCCACATAAATACATCACATTGAAATCTAAGTGGCCCAGCTACATCTTAACAAAACAACAACAACTCATTGAAAAAGAGACAGGACCATCCATTAGTTCTGCAGAATATAAGGGACGATTATATCGATTAGTTATTGTATCCTTTAATTATGTAATGAAAGGGGCACGAGGACTGATTGAGACTCACCCTCAGTGAGTGCATCTCCACATACTCCAGGAAGAGGTGTCGTCCTAGTTCCTCCAGAGCTCCCACCTCCTTGCTCAGTGCAGTCACGTCTGAAGTTAGCTAGTTGAGGAAACTTGCGCATGTTGCGGATTCTAGAATACAAGTTCATCAATCATGTTTTTGTGACAGTGGAAACCCTCTCTAAGGACACAACTGAACCTCAGGTCCAACAGTCCTTGCATGCAATATAAACTTATGAAAATAAGGACGCCTCACACTTTCTTCGGCCCCATTGGTGTCAGAGGGGTTCCACTGTATACGTGTACCACGGCTACCGAGTGGACTAGGACTACGAGGTTCATGTTGGATACTCTCTGAGACACCAGAGCCTTTTCCGCTGAACAGACTCCACATCTTCATCATACTGCTCCCACCCTGTCTCCCCACCTCACCCCCACCAAACTGCGGACTGCACCATCACGATTGAAGTTTCAAACATCCATATTCTTCATTATTCCGGTCATACCTGGTTTTCAGCACTTGTGCAATTCTTAAGGGAACCATGGTAGGGGTGGACGGGGGATAGGAAATATACAACAGGCATCAAGAGGAATCAGGCGACAAAACCTTTTCTTTTTGAAAATGATCATGTCCATGTTCTGCATTAGTCTCTTCTCACTAGCCTGCAGGTCTGCATCTGAGATCGAGCTGGGCAGGAAGTAATGGGTTACGTAATAACTACATGATCACAGCTGGAATGAGAGTTATGATAATTTTTCTATAACACAGTCAACAGAAAGCTGAACCCAAACCACAAGCCTAAAGAGGTTCTATAATGCATACTAGGTAATACCATACTTAGTAATAGAAACACACACATAACTTGGCCCCGTGTGCCTAATATTTGGTATATAGTTTAAAGATCTTTGGACCAACTGATCCCCACACCATGACTAGGGATGACTAGGTTTCTAGTAGCGTAAGAGTACCGGAGAAAGTAGGTCATGTAAGTGTACGGGCCATTGACGGCTCCAAATCCTGACAGAATAGCCATCACTGTCACTCCTATCACTCCCACACGACTGATGAGCTGCTCAGTGGACAGCAGGTCTGTATGGCGAGGACACACATCAGCGTGGAAATGATAGATGAAAGTGCACAATATAGCCAAGAGTGGAGCGATGAATTATATAAACCTTGTTTGGCGGAGAGGATTGGGAAAGGGTTTCCCAACTTCCAGAAGATGTACAGGAAGACCAGCCACGTGATGACAGACAGTGTGCGCGCTAGACGCTGATGCTGAACTGAGATGAGATTGAGGGGAGGGATGGAGGGAGAAAGAAGATGAAGCAATGAATGGTGTAGTATCTGGACCCTCACCTAATCGGACAGACGAGACAATCTTGTAGGAGGCATAGAACGGTATTATAAAGATGAGGATGATCAACATGACAAAGAGGTTTAGTCTCCAGTGAAACAATCTAGAGCTGCAACAGAGGACACATGTGCCACATACATAGCTATCACGTGTGTGTGCAGTGGAACCTCCTAATAAGGGACACTATAGGACCAACAATTTGTCCCTTGTAGATAGGTTGTCCCAAATAATACACTAAAGTATTAGCATGGGGTTGAAACAAGTGTCCTGTGTCGAGAGGTCACCCCTATCCTGGAGGGTCCCTTATTGGAGGTTCCACTGTAGTATATAATAGGGCCCTGTATATACCTACGGTCCAAGAAGTCAACTATTTCGAAGATGATGAGTTCGAACATTGTACAGGAGAGAGAGA
The DNA here is from genome assembly GCA_030341885.1 of Geodia barretti. Classification (NCBI taxonomy): domain Eukaryota; kingdom Metazoa; phylum Porifera; class Demospongiae; order Tetractinellida; family Geodiidae; genus Geodia; species Geodia barretti. The sequence continues at coordinate 24,313 of CASHTH010000666.1, forward strand.
ATGTCGCAGAGAAGAGGAGGAGTACTATCGTGTTCTGGACCTACACAACAAGTACAAATCACCCTCTTCATATGGACAATACTGTCACAGATGTACATAGCATATGAATTGAGTTCGAAGTATAATTATACTTGGTACTCCAATTTGTGTTTGACTCAGTAGCTCCTTACTTCGAAATTCTTGAAGAGTTGCCTTATGATGAAGACCCATCCGAACCCGAAGAACGCCAGCTGCAGAGTCGTTGGAGTGCAGTACGTATATAAGAAAATCTCGTGCGTGAATAGTTGGTGCAGACATACCTGCGACGCAATCATTACCACCGAATCAAAGACAAATTGTAGACTCATGACGACATCTGAGCTATTGGTGTTGAGTGGTGGGCGTAGAGAGCTAAGGAAGACGACCCAAGACCGGCAGAACAGAGAGACGGACTGGAATACAGTATCATTAGGGTTAAAACGTTGGGCGGTATTACGCATGCGCAAGCTGCTCGTTGGGCGCGCGCATGCGTGTCATGAGTGCTGAACTGAACACCTGTGCGTGATTCAAAAAAGTCATGCATCAACTGCTAGTGATGTCAAGCAAGGGAGGCGACCAGCTCACTGAACCCAGGGCGATCCTCTGGTTTGATATTCCAACACTTCTCCATCAGAGCATAGCTGCAGATGCATAGGAGTTTACAGGAATATGATATCTATGTAGACATCAGCTGAGAGTGACTCACACATGCTGGGGACAGAGACCTGGCTTTGGGAGTCTCTTCCCACTGGTTATGTAGTGAGGGATGTCGTAGTTGCTGACTCCGGGGTATGGGGTAACCCCCAGACTAAACACCTCCCAACACACAACTCCATAGGACCACTGTAGGATACAGGGATGACGATGCACCAGTTTACACTCATACAAATTGCCATTATTGTTGCTGACATTTCCTATTACCTAACGATGATGATATTAGCTGCTGCTGCACTATAAAGGCCTAAGAAAACGTTTATGTTTATTCTGCGGCAGCATGTCAGAGGAAGATAAACTCAAGTCAGAGACTAATTCTCACCACGTCACTCATCTCCGTCGAAAGACCATCGGTGAGCGTTTCTGGAGCAGACCACTTGACAGGGATCTCAGTGTGTTTGTCTCCACGGTAGTAGAGATGGGAGTATACGTCCCTGGCCAAGCCAAAGTCACCCACCTTCACCACCCCCTCCTCATCCAGCCTGTAGCGACAGCACATGTTAGTTATTAGAATTACGTGGTGCATCCAGCAAGAGTGCCTGTGGTCCACTACAGTGAAACCTCTGAATTAGGGGCACCCAAAATATTCAGGCAGTGTCCCATACTCAGAATAGTACTTAGTACCTTTTCAGAGGGTTCACTGTATTACACAGAATGATAGCTGTAGCCGTTTGTATGTGTAGTTGACTTTTCACACTTACATGCAGTTTCGTGCGGCAAGGTCCCTGTGGACAAATTTGTGGCCTGAGAGGTACTCCATTCCTCTGGCCACATCCAAACACATGGCTGTTAGTGTCATCACTGTTATTTCCTGAACAAACAAAAAACTGTTTGTGTACAGTTTAAACTGAAAATCACTCACATCAGGGAGGGAGAGTGTGTCAGTGGTATGAACACGCTTCGCTTTCAAGTAGTCTTTGATGTTTCCTTTGGCCATGAAAGGGAGCACAAGGTACGGGTAGCCTTCGGGAGTGTCGAAACATACTCCCAGCAGACCCACTATGTTGGGGTGGTCAAATCTCCTCATCAGAAGACTCTCCTTCAGCAATGAACGAAGCTGCTCTTTGCTGGTCAAATCTGGGGGAAATAGATAGAGATCTTGTCAAATCCTGGAAGGTCATACATAGATATGTGGGAAGGAGTGGCTGCTTCCAACTATACAGGACTTGTAAATTCACATAGAGGCGAGATAGTGTTGCTATTCCACCCTCCAACTATAGTCAAAGTATTGTGTTTATCTTTAGTTTGTCATTTAGTTCACTCACGTGCCTGCAAACCCTAAGGCCTTTTGAGGGGGAAAAGTGCATAAACTCTCCATAGGGACGAAATACTATAGCTATTCCACCCTTCAACTATAGTCAAAGTATTAGGGATGGTTGGTTTGTCATTTTGTTCACTCATGTGCATGCAACAAATGCAAAACTGTTCAAACCAAAGTTACCCCACTATAATTATGGTATTCTTTTAAATTCCCTTAGAAGTGAGATACTGTTGCTATTCCATCCTCTAACTATAGTCGAAGTATAGGAGATGGCTGGTTTGCTATTTCTTTTACTCATGTGCCCGCAAAAAATGAAAAACTGCTCAAACCATGATGGGGCAGGGAGAAGTATACATTTCCATAGAGGCAACTATTCCACCCTCCAACTACATAGTCAAAGTATTAGGGATGGTTAGTTAACCATTTTTGTTTACCGACGTGCCTGCAAGATATGCAAATCATAAGGCTTTTTTGAGGGGTTAAGGGGGAAAGTTAATTTTATTCTGCAGTGCAGAAACTCTTTCCATAGAGACGAGATAATGTTGCTATTCCACCCTTCAACCATAGTAAAAGTATTGGGGGTGGTTGGTTTGTCATTTCGTTCACTCACGTGCCTGCAAAACCGTTCAAACCTTTAGGCAGAAAGTTACCCGCTATACGGGTATTCTGCAGTTTTAAATAGCGGCGAGATATAGTGTTGCTATTCCACCCTCTAAATATAGTCAGAGTATCATGAATGTTTGGATGGCAATTTTGATCACTCGCATGCCTGCAAAAAATGCTCAAAACTGTTTAAACCTTACGGCCTTTTTGAGGGGTTAAGGCTAGTGGTATTCTTCTAAGTTCTATGACATGTGACTGTTTCTTAATAATTATACAGGACTCAGTTCATCATGCTCAATACAGCAGTGACATTGGTGGGTGTTATCATTTACCATTTCAGGTACAAAGTAATATCATATCAATATTAGCAAGACTGACAGATGGATATACAGGCAAACGGACAGATGGATAGATCAATGGGATGATAGAATACCACGGCAGGCTTACAATGAAGTAATAGAGGCCAACCATACTTACTTCTTGCCTTCTTCACTGCCACAGGTTGAGGGAAAGAGTGAGTCAGGAACATAGCCTTACAAACCACACCAAACGTTCCTGGGTCAGAAGATGGCAGAAAATGTCCACACAGTATGCAAAAATGTTATGAATTCTAACCTTCTCCAATAGTTTCTCCCATTTCTAGTTGTTCGAGTGATATGACAGCCTTGTCGAATCTCTCTTCATAGAAACACCGTTCTTCTGCACTTAGCTGTTTATCATTAAAACCTGGGTCGATAAGGGCACTACAGTACATACAGGTTACAGGAGCTTCGATTTAAGCGTCTTAATAGTAGTAGCTATTCTTTGTAAAGAAGTTAGAAGAGCCTAGAGTGGTGACTGTGATAAGTTGAGGCAGCTAGGAGGTGTGTGACAGACACCACCTTTCTCAAATGCACATTCCAAGACTATCGCTGCCTTTGAGTGCTACTCTTTTTAAAGTGTTGCTTGCCTTCCACAGTCAATCCTTCATTGTACTCATTTCTGAATGGTCTGCATGAAAGTAAGGAACTTTCGTTTCTATATTATAGTGCTTTAAAAATGTAAAACTTACACTTTTTCAATTCGCCTCTCCAACTTCTTCTTACTCCTGTACAGTCTTAAGACCACCAGAATTACCACCAAGCCAATTAGTACGATAATTAGCAGGGGTATCCCAAGTCCCAGAGTTATTTGCAGCAGTTCAGTCTCTTCCGTACCTGCATTAGTACCTTCCGTACCTGCATTAGTACCTTCCGTGTCTGTAGTTAATTGTGGTAGGGAAGGGGACAACAGGAAGTGTTACAAAAAACAAGGATTGAAGAGCATACCTGGAAAAAGAGTGTTAATGAAACTGAGATCCTGACACGATTGACTCACAGGTACACCCTCTATCTTGTAGGTATCTATCGAGGAGCAGTTGAAAGACAGTGCAAAGTTGAGAAACTCCACAACTTCTGTGTTATTTGTGCTGCGAATTAGTCTCTTCACAACAGCAGGATTTATACACTTGTCATAGAGTTCACTAATACGGGGACACACTTTTCCACAGATGAGCTTTTGGCTACCTTTGGTGTCACAGTCACGATACGAGTAGAAGCAAGCAGAGAATATGACAAATTGCCCACATATATACGAGCTGTTGGCGGTTCCCTCGCGTAGAGTTGCAAATATGCCCTCAATGTGAGGTGTATTTATGACAAAGTGGTCTGCCGTTGATCTGATAATGGTACAGTACGGGTGAGGTTCAGCCATGATACAACTGCAAGAAAGACCCAATCATGACAAACAACAGAAAGTGTTTTGCTTTTATTTACCCCTATTGCATGGTCTAAAGCAGTCACATTGAGAATTTGGGCAACCTCCTTGATTGCTAGGGAAGTACACCTACCTCTGGACAGAGGACAAAGGCTATGTCCCCAAGGCTATGGAAATGCAGACAGTTGCCGAATCCAGTTGTTATCACATGTTGCTAACAAACAGGATGATGCTGCAGATGGGCCATGCGGTTTTGTCAAGAAAGGATAGTCTTGTCCTTCCATGTGTGTGTGTGTGTGTGTGTGTGCACATGTGCATGGAGGCGAATAACTTTTTGGACAGTATATACCTTTATTGCATGGGTCCATATAATTAGCTTTCTACAAGGGACATAAATGTAGCCTCGTGAGATTGGACTTATCGTAGTCACGGCAGTTATGGTGAGACTGTGCATTGCTGTTATGACTTTCAGGTACTGTACTAATCCTTCCTAAAGATGCCACTGTAGGGCATCTTCTTGCTAACCACAACCTCTACAAGCATCCTGTGTTTGCTTACACTAACCCACACATCTGGAACTAGAGCAACGTCACACGTATTGTTTGCTCTGAAGTTTAAAAGGAAGACAGAATGTTACCTAGGAAACAAGGTCACAAAATGATATTCCAACACAACATTGAAAGCGCACATGAGCTTTTGGTGCTGGGAGGATATCGGTTGTATTATATAGCATATATCCACAGTTAAAACTATTGAAACAGTGCAGCAATAAAAGTATCATTCTTCTGTTATAGAGACTCTATAACAAAAGATTACAGACTATATACGAGCTCAGTTATATAACAGGTGAGAAATAACTGAGGAAGTGATAAAAGTATGGAGAAGTGGGACTGTCCGCTTGCATAAAGGCATTCCAATTCAGTCATTTCTTACCTTGGAAGATCCTCCGATAATATGTCACCACCGCCTATATACGAGTTAGTGGACACAATGGGGAATCTGCAAATATTACGTCCAACTTACTTCCGGCACCGCCAGAGTCCGCCTGTACTGCCTGTTTCATCACCGCTAACACCAGCGCCATGAGTAAAATGCCCTGCATTACCACTAGGCTATACGCGACACAAAATACTGACGACTGCGGGCTCGTTTCAGCGTTCCCGATGTACAATCCGAAAGTAAATCGGACTGCGAGCGAACCGAGTATTTACGCATGCGCACTAGATTGAGTATTGACGCATGCGCAGTAAATTACTCCTGATGCCGCCACGTACATAATAGAAGGCTAGAGCTAGGAAGTCTGTTCCAGGATCATGTAAATACCATATCATTTACATCATAGTTTGTTGTTGTCTTTGCAAGTTGGTGATGCTAGGTCGGTCTCTCCTCAGGTTTTATCCTCCAACCAACAATGGAGAAGAATCTCATACCTGCAGTAAGACAAAGATGTGTTATCGCCATACAGTGTTGACAAAGGCCTTTAACTCCATATGCAGGTTTGCAAGGCATGTGCCCTCATGGGAGCCCAACAAAATGTGCATGCATAGCTACTCAGTTTGGAGTTGGGCGTCATTGGTGGTTCAATTACCCCAGTCTGTTCCTACATGCAGAGTGAGGGTATACTGTGCCACAGCACTGTGGATTGAGGTTTGCCTTTCTCTTGTGTTGTAGATTTGTAGACTTGAACTCAAACCTGTTGAGTTGTCCTGGTAGCAGAGCGTTGTGGGTTCAAATACCACCTAGGGCAGCTATGAAAAAAGAGTTGTCTTGGGTGTAATTGAGATTTATTTGCCTTTAGTTGCTTTGACCTTATAGAGACTGATGTATTCATTGTGGTCCCACCTGCATGGATAAAGTATGGTATTCTTTAAAGGAAGATACAATAACATAACTGAGGCATTAATAATAATTATGTTGCAACTCACCTCCGTCTGCAGTGAAAAAAGCACAAATGAGTTGCAAAAGCACAATTAGTCGACTGGGAATGTCTATTTTAAAGTTATTCGACATTTTTTCAACTACCTACACGAACTTGGACTAGAGTATTCACTATTCTAATGTGCTGTGGAGCAATTGTCGCATTGGATATCACGCATGCGCGAAGGCCGAGCGTTTTGTACTTTGAACCGTGAAGCCATGGCCGGTATTCTCTTCGAGGACATCTTCGACGTGAAGGATATAGACCCAGATGGCAAGAAGTTCGAGAGAGGTGCGTGTCACGTGAGGTGTCTTGTCTGAACTGGGTCGTGCGCTACTTGCATCTATATATCATCCAGTGTCACGACTGTTTTGTGAGAGTGAGAGTTTCAAGATGGACCTGATCCTGGACGTCAACACGCAGCTCTATCCGGTCAGTCTGGGAGACAAGTTCAGACTGCAGCTGACCACCAGTCTGAGGGAGGACGGAGTCCCTGATGATGGGGACTACCTCGCCACGGGTGAGAGGAGGGGACCCCTGCCGGTAATTAGGCGTCGTTTCCGGTGCATATTTCCTCAACACGTGGTCACTAGCAGAAGCTGAAAATGGGTGCCCTTTGAATTGCAGGGTGGAAAATGTGTGTGTATAACGTACTACTGGTTAAGCATCAAGTCAATGTCGGACAGCTTACCAGTGCTAAAGGAACTGCTTCTTGATAGTTTTACAGCTTACTGTTACTCAAAAGTACAAGTCCCTGAGTAGAATGATATAGGACCCTCCATTATCTTTAGAGGCTAACAGTGTTCAATATTGGGAGTTGCAACCATGCTGGCAATACTTAGGACTGGGTCGATTTGCCTTTTAGTATCTTGTTAACCGTTACTGTAGTCGGTCTGTGTGTGTTGTGTGGCCGTCTGTCCACTGTTTTTCCCGGAAACCGTGGCAGTTCTGAAGGTGAAACGTGGACATCGTGGTAGGCATTAGCTGTGGTCAGTAAAACTAGAGCAGAGAGGGCCGCAGAGACTGGAAAAACGGCCGGTTTTAGCTCCCAAGGTGAGTGTGCATTAATTAGAGATTGCGCTAGCCAGGTACTGTGGAGGTACTGAGACGGTGCTTCTTTCACATATATGGACGAGATAAGAGGCTTGCAACTAAGAAAGGGGGTGCATTCAGTGCCGCTGAGCATGCTGTAATGGTTAGCAAGGAGACGGGTGGGAGTCTTGCCATCTGGGTTTTTCCACTGCTTCGTCTGGAATAATTATAAGGGGCGAGGGTTATGCAGTGTAAAGTGCTTTTCATAGATTATAGTGCGTGTGACTGTCTGATGTTCTGAAAGTATATATAGCCATAGCTAGCAGTCTATATAGGCCTCCTGTGTATACACTTAGATCAGGATTCATCGCTGGCTGATGCTTTCGAGTATGTAATGTATGGGAAGATATACCGTCTTGAGGGAGACGAGGGTCACGGAGATTCTGGCAGACTGTGAGTCACTGTGATTTCTAATGAAAGCCCCCCATTCATGTGTTCAATACAGAGCAGCCTATGTGTCCTACGGCGGTCTTCTCATGAGATTACAGGGAGATGCCAATAACCTCCACGGCTTCGAGGTGGACATGAACATATATCTCCTAATTAAAAAATTAGCATTTTAATGTGTTTTGACTCCATGTTAAATGAGTGTGAACTCATACATTTTTAGTTTTTTCACATGCCTATATATCATCATTATCTGATAATTTCACTCACTGTAATAGCTACAGTCCTGCAACTAGGCGCTCTGGAGTCCAATCTTCAAGGGGTTCCCTTTTGGGAGATTATCACTGTATAACTTGACCTTCCCTTTGCTCCCAACATCTAAAACCTTAACAAAATGAAGCAAAGAACTGCCAACTGCTTTCTATCCAACACTTTCCTGAAAATATCAAGCGATAAGACTGCACAAAAAATTGGTTATGTAATACTGTGCAACATGTAACTGACAACCACCACCGTTAGAAACAGACGTGTTATAATAATTGACATACAAAGCTTGAAATGTATATACATGTAAGTATTGTTGCCAAAAATATTGTAGGCACAGTTTATTCAGGAGTGCCAGCATTAGCTATTATGCATAATAGTATGCAGTAGGTTTCAGGATGCAGCCAGGATTGTGCAGATTATGAATGCACATTATGCTGATGACACTACCAATAATGGCTAGTCCCTAGCCTCCTCCCATGCCTCACACTAAGGAATCGCTTGGTAGTGTAAACGCACTATAATCCCAGCCTGTGTCTGAGGCTACACCCACCTTAGGTATGCATTGCTACGATCAGCACTCTGGTATTTGTAGGTGAAGGTGGACCCTTATTATGTTGGTTCGGTTGTTACAAAATAAATGTGGTTACTCACCGATGTATCATTTATTGTCTCATGTTCTAGTAACATACCTCCCTGGTTGTTTTCCTGTGATATTGCTGCTGGCATAACATGTTTTGGTGTTGTCAGTTGTCACTATTAGTATCAGTGTGCCTGTAATGGTCTTTTGTGTGGACGGGAATTAAAATCAGGAGGGTTGGAGCTGTGAAGAAACTATGTAGGCTACCCATGCAGTAAGTGGTAGTTTTGTGCAGTTTAGCTACTTGTGAAGATTGACTATTCCATCTTGAGACCTGTGTGCTCAAGAACCGAAGAGAAGGTTGGAGGAAGCTGCATAGAAGACAAGAAGACCATTAGTTTGGAGGAGAGGGTGGGAGTCAAGAGAACTTTCATCCAAATTTTATGTACGCAGAGGTTTTGTAACCTAATCCCCTTGTGTTTACAAAGGCAGTTGTAGTGTTCACTTACCAATGTCATTACATGTGGCTGCATGAGCTTCTAGACGCAGACGTGGGTTTTACTATTCCACTGACCACTTGCTTTTCCACTTATCAATCGTTGTTACAGTTTGAAAAATTCCCGACAATACTAGATCACTCGGCCGCATGCATTTTGTCCCAACACGTAGCTCAATAGCTGAACATTGATATAATACATACCCAAGGCTGTTTCCAGGATAGGCTCTCACTACTTAGTTAGTACTTCTTCCGATTTTCATTAAAATCACGAAATCAGTATTATAATGTTAAATCTTGACCAAGGTGTAAACAGGTATATACTTGGGCACTTCATGTGTAGCTAATTCTGTAACGAGAATTCTTGTTCACTCACCACAATGCTGAGTAATGAAAATAGTTGGAGTACTCTGAGTCCTCAGCAAACCAGGACTCCCAAAACTACAGTCCTTCCTGGCTATTGTTCACTGGGGAATTTTGAGGCTGGATGGTGACATCATTTTCACTTCTGGAGTATTGGGAGTGTACTAGAGTGTGTCCCTATGCACAGGTGGGGTGACTATCACACACCATGTCTGGCTTCCACCAGGCACTTGCATATGCCACAATCTAAACCGAGGGAACCCGGTGCTTAGTGTGGGAAAAGAGACCGAACGGCTAGCGCACTCTAGCGCCGGCTGCCCCCCCGTCGACGTCATCCATCCGGGATCGCCCACGCACGCAGGCGAGGGTCGATTTGATTGGTCAATCATGACCAACAGTGCAGCGCGAGCGCAAAGGTGTGAGCATGCGCATTGTCACGTAAGAATCTTGATAAAAACCGAGCTATATAGCAGATCGCTAAAGCGAGCGATCTCGATCTAACAGGAGGTCGTCGTTCAACGCAGCAAACCGTAGGATTGCATCATTGATGTAAGTGGACAGACCTCGATCCTGCATGGAGTTACAATATTTTTTTATTCCCGATTGAAAAAAGATGCTGACTTCTTCCGTCGTCGTTTTGCTGGCGCTCTCGGCGTTCCTGCCGGGGGTAGTCCACGCCTTACCCAACGGTGCACCTTCGGGTGCATGCGTCAGGATATTCCCAGAGGGCCACCGAACCGATTCGCAGCCACTTGAAGACAGCCCATTCTCTCTAAACGTATCTTCCTTCGGTGGACAGTATGCGCCAGGGGAGACGTACAGATGTATGTAGCGTATATTATAGCCCTGTTGCAAGAAGCTTATGCGTACGTATAGACCACTACATGCCACCTCTACCTGTGTGTTCATATGCATTTTTGCAGTGACACTCTCTGGCAGTGGTGATTTCCGTGGACTGCTGGTCCAAGCTCGCTCAATTGCTGACAACTCCCCAGTTGGCTCGTTTGAGAATATCAGTGCTTTGACCAGACTCAGCAGCTGCAATAGAGCAGATGTATGTATCTCTTTCTCTGTGCACACTCAACAGACTAATAAATACATGATTCTCCTCCTTAGTCTGCCATTACTCATTCAAGCAGGGTGGATAAGACCAGTGTTGAACTTTCATTCACGGCTCCACCTGCTGGCACTGGGCCTTTTCGTTTTCAGTGAGGTCTTCCATTATTTTTTCTATGACATATATTTGCTGACCACGATTTTTCATAAACCTCAGGACAACAATGGGGCTTAAAATATAAACAACCGTTTACCTAACAAAGTACTTGCGTGAGCCTTGCATCATGGCAGCAATTTTAAAGGCCGCAGTGTAAAAAACAAACACTATGTTGAATGTATTTTGCTAAGGAGTAGCTACCCATAATTATAGTCTTCATCACCTCCTGCTCTTCCGTAATAGCTGCATCCTGCACTATTTGTTTTAGGCCAAGTAGTATTAAAACATTAGCTACACAGTGCCCGTTAGATATCAGAGCTCTGATTAAGTTGCGTATTTTTGACATGTAGGTATGCCGTGGTGGATACATTTGCTGTGTTCTATGCTCCAATCATGTCTGACATTATTAGGGAAGCAGAACGACCGACACGTGAGGAGGACAAAAAATTAATGGGGGGAAATAATTGTATTTGGTCATTTGCCCCTTCTCATTATTAACCTACCTAATTAGCCCCAACAGTACGTAAAAGATTTGGTTGCTAGAAATTTATTAGTTGCTAGGTAATGGCCAATTGTGAAAGAATGCCTAACTAATCAGGTCTCCTTCCCTATTCAACTGAGGGTTTTCTACATTCAGCCACTTTTAATCTGTGGCACATCAGAGTACTGCTTAGGATCAACTCATTACGCGGGTTATAGCATAATACACACTATTGTGTAAGGCAACTACACTTTAGCCAACTTCTGGAATACTTTTGACTCTGGGTTAATGGTAGCACTGCTAAACCGAGGGTAATTAATTTGATACCTGGCAGGTGTCGTTTTTCCCCAACCGCTTCTTCTGCCTCATTGCGATGGCTTATTCATAAGCCATCCACGGCAAAAAGTTAACATAGCAGTGAAAACAGCATGCAGTCGACAGATAGAGTGGATGGTTCCCAAACTAAGAAGTGGTTTCTGCAATCATGCACCAAGTGTTGGTTTCAGGCAATTTTATATTATTACTTCACTAATACAGATGACAATCATGCAAAATGTCCTACTATTATGCAGCAATATTATTGCAACATCCATACATACATCATCCTTGCTCATTTGCAACGTCAATGTTCACAACTCTATTGAACGCTTGAAAGGTCTACGAATCCGAAGACCCAAATTTGGGTATATACCTGTTAGATGACGGATTTATCACCAGAATGCAGACAGAATGATAGCACATTCTAATGCATTGTGGTCATGCATTGCTGCACGCCAAGAAGAGAGTACATTTCGTGGGCATCTGCATGTGGCAAAGGGAGCACATGCACACACTGCAGTTGTTATGCCATTATTCTTTTGACTAAAGAAAGAAGGAGGGCTTATCAGTGGGTTGTGAATAGGAGGAGGAGGAAGAATGAATGCCATTGAAGTTGACAACCATGCAGTTAATGGATCACTCCCTGAATGCATTTCCCCACCTCCAAGCCTATTGTATTAGCATTTATGTGTCAGTAAAATCAACTATAGCACTCTGCACTGTAACTGTGGAAGCTATGTGATATTTTGAAGCTGCTGTTGATGGGAGGTCCAGTGTTTTTTTGTGGTTAGGCAAAGACAGTTAGTTCTAAGTAATCCCGCTAAGTGCTCTGAGGTTTATCCCTGGAGGGTTCCCACCTCAACACCTGCACAGTCAGTGGCAACAAAACTACCCATCCAGCTGGAGTTACTACAGTGAGACCATGTGGCATATTCTAATCTCATGAGGTCATGGGAGATAGTTGAGTCCCAAAGTTCAAAACTACAGTGTTTCACAACTTGTATATATACAGATGTGTAGAATTGGCAAAGGACACTCTATCAGTACATCTCTGTGTAGACAAAGACCAAGGTAGTTTGGTCAGTTGACACCCACTCACACCCACTCAGTTGAAGTGCTAAACTTTCTGAGCTGAAGTGCTAAACTCTGTGTGATGCAGTATGCACTGACCTACTACACCATGTTCTTCTTTCTCGCTGTTGGTATTGCTCATAGGCCATAGGCCGCCCTTTAGCCTGTAGTGTCAGATTAGCTGAGGACACACACACACAGAAATACACACACCACCCTTCGACGAGGTATATCTGTTAAACTTCAGTGCGCCATAGTATGAGGATGAAGTGGTATGTATCCAGTCCAGTGTTCCATTTTAGCTACCTACTGATGCAGCTAGCGCAAGAAACTGGCACTTTCGATGGGCTACAGCCTACACTGATGCATATTGTGCTCATCAATGCATGTGCTGAGGGTTTGATTGTACCATTGCAGAGCCACCTCCACCTTGCCTCCACAATGGTGTGATATACTCTGATGGGGACACATTTCCTGCTGGGGATGGTTGCAACACTTGGTAAGGCAGCCATATCAACATGATGAAAAAATCTCACTATAATACACCATTCCAAGAACATGTATACCGATAATGAGCACATAACAATGTATAATATAGGGACGTCACATCATGAAAAGCATATTTCTTTTTCTGTAAAAGTGTAGCTTTGTGGTCCATTTTATGCCTAATCGCCTTCTGTCACAGCTTCTGTGCTTCTGGAACTGTGGGTTGTACTCTAGCATTCTGCCCAGGTGAGGAAGTGATGTATGTAGTATCTTATTATACTGTAAGGTATCCAGGGTTCATTATTGCGTTTTAAGCTCTGTACTAAAGCACTTTATCGCAGTGTGCAATTACCTAGAGAGAGTTTTTTTATTAAATAACATGAAAAATCACTGAAGTAAAAACCCTCAGAAGATAGTGCACTGAATGGGCTAAACCTGGTAAAGGTAAGCCAGTACTGATTAGGAATATTGCTTTTTTCATGCCATATCTCTTGAACGCAGTCCGTTTCACCTTTATATTTTCACGTATTCATAGCTCTGAAGCCGCTGGCAATGCCAAGAGGCCGCTTTGTAGCCTGTAGTGCCGGATTAGTCGTTAACTCCTGCACACACACTGACAGACAAGCCAAATACTGTAACCCTCGCTGCATTGAGGGTTAATGAGACTTGGTTATGGTGTGACAATAGCTTTAGTCATGTTTACTATTTAGGTTGTCGAGATGGGCAGGTGCGTTTGGTTGATGGCAATGCCACATCGGGGAGAGTTGAACTGTGCTACAACAACACATGGGGTACAGTGTGTGATGACTTCTGGGATGTTGAAGATGCTAGAGTTGTCTGCAGACAGCTTGGACTGCCCTACCTGAGTAAGTGAGCTATGTGGTAAATTGAGTAGGCCCCGTTGTAAGAGGTGTGGTTGAAAAACAGCCATGAATATTTGAAGCACCAAGTGTTGCATCAATAATGTGCATGATGCTGGTGTATCATGCACTTATTGCAGCTCCACTGGCCCTTGATTTTGCTGAATTCAATGAGGGAATGGGACCAATACTGTTGGATGACTTGCACTGCGATGGAGATGAAATGTCTTTGTTGGAGTGTCCTCACATCGGCATTCGAAACCACAACTGTGGACATCATGAAGATGCGGGTGTTATCTGTTCCAATGGTAATTGTGATATCAGATTAGTGCATATTTTGCTTTTAAAAAAGTGCGGGCCAATCGTTTCAGTGATAACCACTCTAGAGTGTTGATGTTCATTCAAAATGATAGACAGTCTAAAGAGAAGAGAATAAGCCTAGCATATGCACGATTTTCTCTTTGTTGCTGGTTTTACAGAATGATTACTAATGTTAAAACATGGCAGCATAAATATTATCAAGTGAGCCCTGTGGTATCATTTGCTATTTCAGATATAACTCAATGCTTCTACAATAACGTGACGTATGCTGAAGGCGAAGGTTTTCCAGACATAGATGGATGCAACAACTGGTACGAGCCGCATACATGTATATAGTCACATAACCTTTCTTGTCACAACAGTACTTGTCGTTCAGGGAGTCTCAGGTGTACTGAAGTTTACTGTCCAGGTGAGGGTCTTCTTACTATATCCAACTTCCAGGGATAAAGTGTGTTCTCTAATGCAGCACCATGCAGCGAGGGCACATTCCCGTGTGATTATGAGACTTTCAGATCCTGTTTCCCAAATCGGTTCAGGTGTGATGGATTTATAGACTGCGACAGTGATGGCTCTGATGAGCTAAACTGTCCGCCTCCAAGTAAGTGAAGGTGTTGTGGCGGGTGGGAGATGGCAAAGATATAGGAACTCAATGAATTGCACTGCGTGACTCTCGCTCTATACCTGGATTGGTGTAGAGCTGGAGTAAAGTCAGTAGGTAAAAAGTGCGGTTATTGTACACTACACGGTAGATTCCAACTAGCTACCGACAGGTTTGTGTGTCAAGGGTTTTGAGTCCCATAGAAGTCATCTTTCACCACAAGCCAATGAGGCAAGGAAAGTAGTGATTATCTACATTGTTACCTCTGTATGTAGTTTCCACTACTTGCGTCTACAATAATGTGACGTATGGTGAAGATGAGCAGTTTCTAGAAGGAGATGGCTGCAACAACTGGTGAGAGCCAAGCCCAACATACACGGCACAACTTTATCTCACGCATCATGTTGCATGAGATAAAGTTGCGTCAAATAGACAACCATTCTATTTCCATGCACCTTCTGCCCAACATACATGGTGCAACATCAATGAGACAAAAGTTTCATGCAAAGTTGTACCGTGTATGTTGGGCTTTATCACATCCTCATGGTTCCTTCTTGTCACAGCACTTGTCGTAGAGGCAATGTCAGGTGCACCGAATATTTCTGTCCAGGTGAGTTACTTCTTAGTGCGTATAGGTTGCAAAGTAGATACACATTATACCATCAGTGATTTTGGCACAAAGTGAAGTGTGCGATGTCCACAATTTTTAAACAGTAGATGAACCTGAATGTTATATGCCATCGATCTACTGTCGTGTGTCATAGAGCAAAGTATTTTACAATGATTGCTAAGCTACTTTATTTTATTAAAATGATAAGTCAATTCGTTATGAATCTATAATAGTGTTTTTCCCAAGCCAGCCTTGATCATTTGTCTGTAGTAGGAGTTTTCAGTGTACCCCTGCTTTGGATTCATGCTGTCGTTATCTGCACCAAAGAGCTTATTTGTGCTACTATCGTGGGACATGTGACTTCATTCATTCTAATGTTAAATTTATGCAGGAACATGTGAGGAGAATGAATTCCGGTGCATAGCAGGGTTTTTCAGACCCTGCGCCCCAAGATGTGATGGACGGGAAGATTGTTTTGATGGCTCTGATGAGGAGAATTGTCCCACACTAGGTCTGGACATGATTTCAGTTGTTAAGTTTTAAGGCCGTATGACACTGGTTGCCCATGCAATGCATAATTTCTACTGAATGTGTGTACAATGGTCAAGCTGCTTCGCGTAGCAGTATAAAGTTATTTTTGCATGGACAAGTTTGAGGGTCAGTTTGAGCATGCAGAGAGCTATGCCATGGATAGCTTGGCTCTCTTGGTTCCCCATGGCACCAGCTCTTGTGAGGTAAGCGTACAAGCGAATGTGCTCGTGGCCCCGGAATCTTGGCAAGTTTAAAGAGATCCGACCAATCCTTGACCTGTGGCCTGATTTTGAAGCTTATTGCTTCCACATGGGCAGCCCATACTTTGGTTGACGTTGGCGGGAGAGTATGAGTTAATACATCTGTTTATTATATTTTCCATTAACTCAGCCATGCAAAATGCACCAATAATCTCACAGTATGTGATTTGTGGCGTGCATACGTACTCCAACTTTAGCACCAGCTGATTGTTACGATGGACAAGTGCGATTGGTGGATGGTAATGTCACATCAGGAAGAGTTGAACTGTGCTTTAACCAAACATGGGGTACCGTGTGTGATGATGACTGGGATAGTGCTGATGCTACAGTTGTCTGCAGGCAACTTGGACTGTCATCTCACTGTGAGTCGTGCAGTTACACTTGACAGGCTCTTCTGAGCTAAATTTTAGGCTCTTGTTTTATTGTGTACTTTTGTAGCATTTTAGAATGTCAAGATAGCTGGCACAAATTTTATGCCTCTACTAGTGGTAAAGTACAACTGAAGTAGCTTTAGAAATCTGTATCAGAATAGACATTGGGTGTTGCATCTTTTTGCAAGATTCTGTGTTACAGGGGCTTGTTGTTATGTGGAATCCTGTTTTGTCTACTGCAGTTCCTATGGCACTTTCATTTGCACATTTTGGGCCGGGAAGAGGACCAATACACCTTGATGACCTAGGTTGTAATGGAAATGAGGTTTCTCTGCTGGAGTGTCCTCATATAGGGGTTGGGAATCATAACTGCAGACATTTAGAGGATGCTGGTGTGGACTGTTTGGGTAAGTAAGTAGGTTTGTATACAGATTGAAAACTAGAGATTGTTTGCTATTCCTTAATTCTAGAGTCCTTGATAAGTTGTGAAGATGAACAGGTGCGTCTGGTTGGTGGTGGAACTGGAGCAGAAGGGAGAGTGGAACTGTGCTACAACAACACATGGGGTACAGTGTGTGATGACTTCTGGGATGTTGAAGATGCTAGAGTTGTCTGCAGACAGCTTGGACTGCCATTTCAATGTAAGCCATGGAACTGGATTGAATGTAACATATAGGGCAGTGGCCGGAAATGAACCTGACATTTTTTATGACAACACCGGGACTTGCAAACGGGCAGTAGCCCCCTATAGAGGGTACCTAGCCATATGATTACTAGGAATGCGCACGCGCATATTTTGCCTCGCGCCTGCCAGCCAATGTGTAAACACTCCGACTGAGGCCACTCGTGTGCGCGCTCTACTGACTGCGCACGAAGCCAGACTTCCTACGAATCTGCACGCACGAGACTTCCTACGAATGACGGAAGTGACATTCCTAAGCGTGACTAATTGACATTCTTAAGCGTGACGACACGTATGTACGCATATCGCGAGAATACAGCCCATCAATTAGCGGTACCGCGCATGCACAGTTCGCCGAGGGTTTGCACTTTAGTGCTTTTCATTAATATTTGTTAGTAATGTATTGAACTATCCTCGTCATTGCAGTTCCTTTCGCTAGAAGCTTTGCGCATTATGGCCCTGGACAAGGACCAATATACCTGGATGACCTAGATTGCAGTGGACATGAGATTTCACTGCTGGAGTGTCCTCATATAGGAGTAGGAAATCATAACTGTGGACATCTAGAGGATGCTGGTGTGTACTGCTCCACTGAAGGCAAGCATTTGTTAACTTTCTACATGTAAAAGTGAGGGAACACAGTTGCCTTAACTTGTTTGCTAGCTTTCCGCCGAGTAATTAATGGTTTCTATCTCTAGGGCCCCAGTGGCGGATCCAGGGGGGTTCCTTTGGCTCCGTGGAACACTTGCTTGTTGTTGTGTGCGCATGCGTCGCCGGCCTCAAGTACGTATATATGATGAATCTGATGAGTTGAACTGTGCTTCAGATAGATACATGAATCAGCAGACATGCATGTAGTATCTTAGGTTCGTAAACCTTTTGGCATAGGACCACAGAAATAGGCTACAGATTAATAGGAAATGATGTCATGGCTTATAGACTAATCATGATTATACTGCAATGTGTTGTAAGAAATGTATGTGTACGTACGTAGCACTCTGCCTAAGTTCCTGTGCTGGAGTTATCCTCATCTGTAGCCTTGCTCTTAATTTACATGTTTTACATGTATCCCCGGTTAATTGTGCACCTGATAAGTGTTACTGACAAGCACATGTACGTATAGAATTAGTGGAATCACACAACGAATCGTCGCGAGTATATGGAAGGGGGAAGGCTGGTCCTTTAGGCTGGCTATACATGAGCTGCGGTCTTATCAATCTACTCAAAGTGTTAGTTTGTTGGAGAGACGGGTACTGGTTTTTGTTCTTTCAGTCCCACCTCCGTCCTTTGTGTGTGAGACTGGACAAATCCGACTGGTCAATGGAAGTAATACCACTGAGGGACGAGTAGAAGTTTGTTTTAACAACACATGGGGTACAGTGTGTGATGATACATGGGGTCGTTGAGATGCCTTTGCCTTTGCTTTTGCCCCTCTGGTCTGCATTGCCCTACTCGAAACGTGTCCTGCAGACACTTGGGACTACCTTTCTTTACATGGGAGTGTGTGAGGGCTGTTGTTTCATGTCAGTGGTAATACATTTTGATAATATTTTGATCGCATAGTTGCTACTGCACATGGCCAGGCTAGATTTGGACAGGGAATAGGACGTATACATCTGGATGATGTAGAATGTAGTGGACTTGAAGTATTGTTGCTGAGTTGTCCGAGTAATGAAGTGGGGGATCATAACTGTGACCATTCTGAGGATGCTGGTGTTATGTGTTCTGGTGGTAAGAGGCTGAGTGTCTGTTCTGCAAGATATTTTATATTCATGTAGAGCACACACTTTAATGTGCCATTTTCAGTGAAGAAGCACTTTTCTATTTCATAAAAACTAGATAGATTTGCTGCTATGTATGTACCTCAGGAGGTGTGGAAGACTGTGAAAATGGTCAAGTACGTCTGGCAGGTGGAAACGACACAGCAGGACGTGTTGAATTATGCTATGACAACACATGGGGAACAGTGTGTGACGCTTGATTGGGTACTGTATAGATGCAGAGCAGTCGTTGTAGACAACCTTGGATGCCTTCCTCGGTTAAGCAGTCCACCACATGTATGCTACAGGACAGATCACTGTGTTTCATTTGCCGTTTTATTTTCTGCACATGTAGCTCCATTGGCACTTGGGAATAATGTGTATAGTGGAGCAACTGGTCGAATACTATTGGATGATGTAGAGTGTACTGGGTTTGAAGACTCGTTGCTTCAGTGTAATTACAGAGGGATCATCGGAAGCCACGACTGTGGACACCATGAAGATGCTAGTGTTGTGTGCTCTAATGGTAACGTTTATTGTTACATACTTTGGGTCTGTTTGCTAGACGTAGTGGACATGTATGATAACGGAGTGTTGCTGCTCAGGTGATGCTGATAATTGTGTCTTTGGGCAAGTACGCCTTGTTGGTGAAATGCTACAGCAGGAAGAGTCGAAATCTGTATTGATGGAACATGGGGCACAGTGTGTGATGATGAATGGGGTATCAATGAAGCTAGGGTGGTCTGCAGACAACTTGGACTGCCCTTCCTGAGTGAGCATCTCTGTAGCATACTCACGGCCAGTGATGGTGTTGTCATTGGCACCTTGTTTATGTTGCAGCTCCACAAGCACCTCACCGTGCCTCTTTCGGTGAGGGAATGGGAGAAATAGTACTGGATGATTTGAGCTGCAGTGGAAACGACACATCTTTGTTGGAGTGTGGTCACCGAGGAGTTGGGATCCACGACTGTGGACATAATGAAGATGCCAGTGTTATCTGTAAGTGAGACAGGGTTAGCAGGCATAGGAAGTGCTGTATCGTCGTACGAAAACACGTGCATGCAAATGAAGTCTTGTTGTGTTGTGTATCAGTGGTTAATTGGCGAGCAGGTCTACTTAGTCACCATATAAAACAAAATTAGTTATGCTGGTGAACTTGCTAATTCCTATGGACTTACATCATTGAGTTCTTCTTGCTTTGCATACTGTTGCGGCACCAGAAGACACCACGTGGGCAGGTATCGAGGGACGAGTAGAAGTTTTTTCAACAACACATTACATAGCAGTATGGGTGCTGCAATTACTTGTGGTGCATGCATTTTGTAGTGACCTGAGTGCTTTTATTTTGGTTGTGTACTACTACAGGTATA
>CASHTH010000667.1:0-30842 GCA_030341885.1 Geodia barretti
TGTCAAAGAACAATACCTATTGAGCGCATCACGCTCATAGGCGATAGAACTGAACGGAATCGAACCGTCTTCTGCCACTTTAATGACAGACGCTCGCCTAACCGAGCCATCCCTACGATTAATGATTATATAGTATACCACTAAAAATCATCAATGTCAAATTTATTTTTTAGACAGACTCTCTGTCATGTAAAATCGGAGCACGTAATCCTCTACTCGGTATCCATGAACACAGGGATCGCTCCCGAAGGATTCTCTTCCGCCACCCGATTTCCAAGTTCGTCCACCTCGTTTCTCTCGTACTAAAGGTGATTATACCTCTTCTGGAGACAACTAACCCGGATGGAGATGAGCGGACTTGAACCGCTGACCTACTGCATGCAAAGCAGTTGCTCTCCCAGCTGAGCTACACCCCCATGTGGCACGTTCTTAAGTATACCACAAAATCTCAGAGATGTCAAATTTATTTTTCAATTTTCAACGAATTTATAGTATACCACTAAAAACGATGTCTGTCAAATTAAAAATCCGACATCACCACACAGAGTTTAATGATACCACGAAATCATGGAAAAGTCAAATTTATTTTCATCTGGTTGTCGTTTTTTCAAATTTAACCTGAGTCGGACGCAGAGCCATTCAGTATGTCGGGAATCGGAGTTCCCTCCTACAGAAGAACTCAATGCTTCTGGGAAAAGGTCGCTCCTACTGGAGTATGTCGGGAATCGGAGTTCCCTCCTACAGAAGAACTGAATGGCTCTGCGTTAACATTGATTTTATACGCCTATATAAGATACCATTGACAGAGCACCTCGGACAGGACTTTTCACCGGTATGGGTGCCAACGGCTTTTGCTGTCGCGCCGAGTTCAAAGACACAACTGATGCTATGGGGTGTGCTTAAGCGAACGGTGCGCGGAAAAACGCAATGACCACCAGTTAAGGCTTAATTTCCACCCAGTAGCGCATCTTGACTCGTATTTCCGGGGGCTCCAAGCCAGAGTTTGATGGCAGGACTGCTCGCCACAATCCGTTGGCCGACCGAGGCGTTAATGACAACGATATACGGAAGCGTCTGCTGCGCACCGATGAAGGGGTTACGGCGTAACTGATTGCCGGTGGTGCCGGTGGTAATAATATTCGGCATAAACGTCAAGATGGCTTCGGTTTTATTTTTTTGGAGCACAGTCGTTCGCCGTTGGAGCCGCACACCAAAGGGTAGACCGACAGCAGTGAGGTTCAGATTTTGCTTATTGCCGCTCTGCCGTTCAACCTTGACGGTGATGTCAACCGGTGCATCGGGGGTTACCACGACCTCCTCCAATCCCGTTGATAACACGATGGGTGCGGTCTCCGTAACACTGACCACAACGTTTTTCCGTTGGACAGTTTGGTCATTGTTTTGAATGCGATAGACCTCAACGGGCGCCGCGACGCGACGGTATTCATTACCAGTGGCAGTAGTGACCGCACCAACAACTTGAACAACCCGATACGTCAACTCGGCATCGGGAGTAGCGGTAAGGGTTATGTATCCCTGTGTCACACCCGTACCGGAGAGAATTGCGCTCTCGCTGGCAGTAATGTCGGGTGACAAGTTTTCAACATAGAGTCGTATCGGTTCTGTAAACCCAACGCGGCGTTGCAGGGTCACCTCCAATAGGGCAGTTCCACCACGCCCGATATTCGGGTTGTCAGGTGTTACGGAGATAGCGAAATCCGGGGTTGTCGGACGGGCATCTAAATGATAAACGTACCCTGGTCCGCCATTGCCAGCGATATCCTCGATGCGAACAGCATATACACCGGGTTCATTGAAACTGTAATCAATGATAGCGTTGCGTCTTCCGCCGACCCCAGCATTATTTGCCAACACCTCGCCACGGGCATTGAGTAAGGTGAGTGAGGGACTCAGTGGCGAATTGAGACGTTCTGCGGAGACACTCAACGAATAACCCCCTATATCTGCGAAAAATCCCCACGGTCCGTACCCATTCGTAACTTTTACCAGAATCTTGTTTCTGCCCTTAGAGACTGGCAGCTGGATAACATCATCGGCACGACGGAGCGGTCGGTGGACGTATTTGCTAAAAACAAGCTGGTCGTTCACCCATATCTTGATCGTATCGTCAGAACCGAGGGATAAGAGATAGTTCTGGTCCCGGTCAGATTCGAGGTAGGTTAAGGCATAGCCTGTGACATCGTCTTCAGGAACATTTGAGAAGACATTTTCGCCTCTACTATCGGTTTTATACCACCCGATCTTTCGCCCCTCTTTGCCGATGTATTCCTTATTGAAATCTATCTCAGTTTCAGGGGGATAGACGGTATCAAACCCGCTCTCATCAACGTTACCAAACGGAAAAATCACCCACCATGGACCGAGAGTTGTTCCTTCCGAAATGGTAAGTCGGTAGTAGTCCACCTCACCGGGTTCTGAGATGCGTCCGCTGAGTGCGCCCGGGGTTGTGAGGTGCTGTGCGCGTTCAAGTTGGCGTGCGATGAGCCCGGCTAAACGTTGCGCTTCTTGGGCAACGAAAGCGATGATACGGTCGCGCTCGGTGGGTGTGATGTCGGCGTTCTCCTTATTCGACATCCGTGTAATGGTGCGTTCCCATTCCTCGGTAGAGAGTGCTCGATTGCTTGGTGAACGGAGCTCATGGCACGCCGCACACTTCGTTTCAAATTTTTCAATTATACCTTGCGGATAAGTGCCAGTGGCTTGTATGTTAGTGCTTTCCGCGTTCGAGTCGCCCTCCATTTCATTTCGGGCTTGGTTTTTGGTGTTTTGGACTTGACCTGCCTTTCTTAATATCCGCTTTCCACTTTGTTTCAGGCTGGGCACTTTGGATTCCGTTTCTTGCGCGGACTGAATTGCCGTCCTTTCTTCGACGGCTTCCGAGTGAGCGTTGACGATGAAGGGAAAAATGCCGTAGGGTGTGCGAATCTGCTTGAGTCCTGGCTGTTCATCTGCAGTCAATCCAATCTGCCATTCGGTTTGCGGAAGATTCTCGCCTCCAATAACACACTGAACAATATTGGCTTCGGGAGGCGTGGGCGGTCCGTAGAAGCGTTCAGCTTCCTCTTTCGAGAAGCGATCTCCGTTAGGGAGCGTGCCACCGGCGGGAAAAAGATAGGTATTGTAAGGAAGAACGCCGCCTGTTAAGCGATAAACGGAATCCGGATTGCCGCGATGCAACAAATCTCGGATACGCAACACATAAAACGCGTCGGCAGGCAGTGTAATATCAAGAAGTGGATCTAAACTGTAGAATCCGTTACTCCGTGCCAATTCAACCCCCTTTGCATCGAAAAGAGAGAGAGTGGGATTGAAGAATTGCTGGCTAATGTTATTGAGACGATACGCGTTAACACTGAACACACACCGTTGTCCCTTCGCTCCTTCAAAAACGTAATAATCTTCATCTCCACCGGGATTAATCAGCCCGTTGATGAGACTCGGCAACTCAATAATAGCAGCGGTTTCTGGAGTGTTATTCGACTCTGTTTCAAGGACATCAGGGGTCTGGCTAACCTCAAAGGGCCACGCCGTGGAGGTGCCGTGCTTACCAACGACCCGAATTTCGCGCATCCCGATAGGGGCATCCGATGCGATTGACAACTGAGCGGTTAACCCACCACTGGCTCTCGCCGCCGATGTCAGATACGCGATAATTTGGGACTGTGCTTCTGCATTGATCTCTGCGCCTTTCTCTGTAACCATCCGTCGGACAGTGGTTTCCCACTGTGCTGGCGTCATTGATCGGTTATTTGGAGATCGGAGTTCGTGACATTGCCCACAATTCGCCTCAAAGACGGGCTTATACGTGTCATCAACCGCGCCACCACCAGGATACAGTTGGGCGGTGATTCCGGGTTCACCTTCAATAATAAGGGTGTGTGCTCCTTCTAAATCGGAACCTTGGATTGCAATCTCGATAGTCGTTCCGAGCTGCCCCGCCTGCCGGAAACAGCGAATTGAGCCGTGGAACACCTTGCGCAAACGTAGGTATAGCGATTGAAAGGAAGAGCAACGCGAAAAATGGTATGCAATACGAAGGTAAATCGCGCTTCAGAAAAGGGAAAGTCCTGGTACGCATCGTAAAAGTCCCCCAAAAACAGTTATCAAAGGAATAGCCAGCAATGGTCAGCCATCAACAGTCAGTAAAGAGGTATTCAATAAACAAAACTTCTTACTGAAAGCCGAGAGTCGATGGTTATTCCTTAAAGAATTCGTGGGTTAAGGCGCGCTTACGGAGATTCCAGAGTCGGACTTTGCCATCACGACCACCCGCCGCGACAAATTCGCCATTTGGACTGAACTTGACGGCATAAACAGCATCCGTTGATTCATTGAAAGTCTCATAGCGGTTGCCGGACCGGAGATTCCAGATAACCACCGAAGTATCTGCACTACCGGACGCAATCATTGTCATCCGACTATTTGTGGATCTAAGTGATACAAGCCCGGAATCAACACTATAGACGGCACCTTGATGCCCGTTGTATTCACGAACGAGCGTCCCTGTCATCTCCAGCGAACTTCGCCCCACGGCACCTTCACCGCCACTTCCCGCCGGTGTAACACGCCACGTTCGAACAGTATTATCGGCAGAACCAGAGACAATCACACCTTCTTCGGCTGAATACGCAAGACTATAGACGGCGTCATCGTTGGCATCCAAGTTCACCAAGACGGTGTAAGTGTTGGGATTCCATACCTTTATGGTTTTGTCTTCGCTACCGGTGACAAAGTAAGTTCCGTCTGGATGATACAAAGTACAGAGGACCCTGCCAACGTGTTGAGTGAGCCATTTGGATACCTGTGTATCTATCGAAAAGTCGGTATCCTCAAGTCGTGTTAAGTCGATAACAGCACTATACTCATCCATGCTCGCAGTGACCAATGTCGTGTTACCTGGACTGAGCGAGATGGATTCAATGGTATCGCCGTGAATCTCTAAACTTTTAATGAGTTTTTCAGAGGAGACATCCCAAACTCGGACTTCGCCGCTCCGAGAAGCGAGACCACCGCTTGTATAGAGTGTTTTGCCATCTGAAGAAAACGCGAGACTCCGCACCTCACCGGCATGTGGTTCATACGTGTAAACGACGCGCTGCGTTTCCAGGTCCCAGATTTCAACCCACTGATATTTCCCGACAGCAAGTGTCTTACCATCGGGACTAAATTCAAGTGACCAGATCGGGGATAGAGGAACTGCTGCAAAACAGAGAGAGGTTGCAAAGATGATGTAGGACGCTGCTAACAACATTTTTTAATTATTGGGGTTTCGCTCCGATTTTTCCGTTTTGATCATCAACTCGTGCCTTTACAAAGTGTGGAAGACGAGTTGATGGTCAAAAAATCGGGTTTT
The DNA here is from genome assembly GCA_030341885.1 of Geodia barretti. Taxonomy (NCBI): domain Eukaryota; kingdom Metazoa; phylum Porifera; class Demospongiae; order Tetractinellida; family Geodiidae; genus Geodia; species Geodia barretti. The sequence goes on from CASHTH010000667.1 coordinate 5,375, forward strand.
TGCCAAGATTGCGGCGTCTTTGGGTTCTATTCCGATAATTCTTACCCGGTAGGTGCGGGTTCCTTGGGAAAACACCACACCGAGTCTCGAAACAAACCGACGACTCTCACTACGAGGCAAACCGATAGCCGAAAGCCAACTGCTAATTACGCGAGAACGCCGCGAATGGGTTTGCCACCACGTGAGAGGACAATGCGAACCCCATCAGGCGATTCCAGATGCTGATTATAATCAATGCCGAGGCATCGATAGAGCGTTGCTGACAAGTCTTCTGGACGTACAGGGGTTTCCGCGGGTTCCATGCCAAGCGGATCTGAAGCACCAATGACTTGTCCGCCTTGGACGCCACCGCCAGCTAACATAATCGAGAAAACACGGGAATGGTGGTCGCGTCCGCCGTTGCGGTTAATGACCGGGGTTCTTCCAAATTCACCCATAGCCAAAACGAGGGTCGTTTCCAACAATCCTCGATCACTCAAGTCTTCGATTAAGGTAGCCATCGTCCGATCAAAGTCGTTGAGTTTACCCGGCAACGATGAGAAGATGTTGTTGTGGTTGTCCCATCCACCGTTACTGACAGTGACGAAGTTAACACCTGCCTCAACGAGCCTTCTGGCAAGGAGACAACTTTGTCCGAAGGTGTTACGTTGATATGCATCGCGCGTTTTGTCTGGCTCATTGCCGAGATCAAACGCGGCACGCGCATCGGTGGAACTCATCAGGTCATAAGCGGAGGTATAGAAACTATCGACGGCTTCGGCAGCCGGATTGCCTGCCTCATATTTTTTGAAGGCGGCATCAACGGCTTGGCGTAACGAACGACGGCGTTCAACGCGTTCAAAGGAAACCTCCTTGGGAGGTTCTAAATCCCGCACCTTGAAGTTCTTGCTTGCCGGATTTCCTCCGGGTGAGAAAGGTGCAAGCGACGCGCCTAAAAATCCGCCGCCACCATAAGCGACCGGAGCAGGCACAGCAATATAGGGAGGTAATGCACTCCGCTGTTCTTTGAGCTTGGAGACAACAGCACCATATCCTGGGACAGCAAAACCCGGTAAGGGTTGATAACCTGTCATCATATAGTGCGTTCCACGCTCATGTGCCGCCTCTGGAGAGGTCATCGAGCGGATAATGCAGAGCTTATCGGTTTGTTGGGCGAGTCTGGGAAGATGCTCGCTCATCTGAATACCGGTAACGTTTGTCGATATCGGTTTGAAAAGCCCACGAATTTCCTCAGGGGCATCCGGCTTGAGATCCCACATATCAAGGTGACTTGGGCCGCCCCCCAACCAGACGAGAATAACGGAGGTAGCGGTTTCTTTCTCCTGAAATGTAGTTGCACCGTGCGCTTTGAGCCGGAACAGGTCTGTGAGGCTGAGACCGAACAAACCGAGGGCACCGGCTTTGAGAAAATCTCGGCGGTAAAATCCCTCACAATCTGTATGTACGCATCTGTCTTCTGCCATGGTCCTTCTCCTTGTTCAACAGCTTGAGGCGTCGTTCTATTTATTAGCGGTCAGCAGTCAGCAGAATAACCGTCAGCGGTCAGCAGTCAGTCTGTGGCATATAAAGTGTATGCAACCACCAGAAGGTTCTCTTGCTGATGACTGACGGTTTCCGATAGCCGTTCTCACTGATAACCAGGCACAAGTCCTCGGCACACATCGGCGACACATCAAGTTCGCGCGGGTCGCTTCCGTAGCCTTTTCATCCATCTTTGCGCCTTCGTGATGTTGGTGTCAAACGGTTCTTTCATCTCAAAATATTCTGTATGTCCTGCATATATTTGATGCCAATCAACAATACAAGGCATTCGGTTTTGGGTGAGCGTACGCATTAGGAACGCCCGAACTTTGGCACGGGTATCTTGTGGTGCGTTGTCAACGGCGTGCAGAATATGTTCATCGGTGACAACCCTTTGCACCTGACCCTGCTCCTGAAGTGCGTAGTAAAGTCCACTTTCAGTACGGATGTTATGATATTCTAAATCTTGACTTTTAATCCAAGGATCTTCCCAATCTAATTTCTCTTCATCAATGAAAGCTTCAAGCAGCCATTTTTTTGCTGCCCAATCGACACGATCAATAACATTTAGCCAATCATCTTCGAGGTCATCAAGGATAGACTCCCATGCCGCAAGCACCCACTCGGTCTCTTCGTCGCGTTCGGTAATCAAAGCCTGAACGAAGTTAAGATACTCTCTCTGCAAATCAACAGCGGAGATAGTCTTTCCGGATTTCAGTTCGACGCGCCATGTGAAGGTACTATCGCGTGAGATGTGTCGAATCGCGTAGACGGGATCAGCGAGTTCAAAACCCGGGAGCGGCAATTTTTCGCCATGCATCTCGTGGAATATTTCAATAGCAGAAAGCAAGAGTGCAGTGGTGCCTACCTTCAATGCGGTTGCGTACTCCGACATATTGGAATCCCCAACGAGAAGATGGAGACGACGGTATTTCGTGTAATCGCTGAGTGGTTCGTCTCGCGTATTGATGATTGCGCGACTGAACTGGATCCATTCATAAATCTCAGTGACGATGTGATCGGAGCGTTGTGAAATCTGATAGTATTGTTGCTCACCAAGTTCATCTTGAAAATCGCCGAATTCAATCATTTCATCATAAGCCCCTACTCTGCCCGCCCCTGCGTAAATCTGGCGTGTAACGAAGAAGGGCATAAGCGTCGGGATGACAACACGGTAAAAAGGAACGTCTCGACTGATTTGGAAGTTTTCATGACATCCAAAGGTTGCACCTGTGAAATGATCAATATTGTTTTTGAAGAAAGCTGTGGGCAACCCCGTATCCGTAAGGATACCGTTGATGACATGTTCAATGGCTTTATCGTAAGCGACAAGGTCAAAGAGTGTGCCACATTCGGGTGTAGCGTACTCCAGATGTCCCATATCGATGTAGAGACGCCCCCCATTGAATAGGAACCCGCCGTTACCCGGGGGTTCGCCCCAGTCTCGGTAGTGAATGTCCCGAAGACCGAGTTCCAAGACATCGAAGACATAATCGCGCACGCGTGCCGCAACCCCTTCAGAGGTGCCACGAACTCGTTCGGCATCCGTCATGCATCCAAATTCAGTTTCGATCCCAAAAATTCTTTTGTTCATTTTTTAATTTTACCTTGCGGAGGAACAGCCTGCATTTGGACTCTGACGTGCGTTTCTCATATCCGCCTGCGCCGTTGTTGCAGGCTACGGATTTGGGACTAACGAACACCTCTTTACCAATAACTGACAACCGATAACCGATAACCAACTGCCAATTTTACCTTGCGGAGGAACGACGCGGTTTGGAAGTTGAAGGTTTTCGCTCAATATCCGCCCTCCATTTCATTACGGGCTTGCGCAATATAATACAAGGAAAAGAAATTATGGGAGGGCAGTTTCAATTTCCTGAGAAGTTAAGAGACGAAACTTACTCGTACCGCGATGCATGTTTTCCAAAACCCCTGCTTCAATCTCACCGTCTTCCCGTGCGGCATCAATAATTTCGTGCATCTGCACAGAATCGATCTGGGTCTCCTCCGACTCAGCCTCCTCTGGCTCTCGTGAACTCAATTCTTTACCAACTGCCCACGCTTCTAAACCCAACTGGAGTGCAGCGGCTAAATCTCTGTCGGTACCTGTAGCAGCAGTAGTGAGATATTTTTGCATCCCCGTCTCAATTGCTTCTGTACCGCCGATAACAGTAAAGGTTGTGTCTGTTCGGACATTACCGTCGTAGTTGATACAGGTAAAACGGTTTTTATCATCAGTGCTGCCGAGTTCGGCGAGCAACATTTTGATAATATACGCTTCACCGACAATGGACTCAAAAGCCTGTTTGAAGGTATGTGCTAAAACAAAGTTCGTGAGTCGGTGTAGGTTTACATCCTCGATGGCATTTTGAAAACCTTGGACGCTGGCGGTGTCGGTAACAAGCATTCGGAGCCGTTCAATATCGGCAGGGTGTCCGATTGCGGAAAGCGCAATTCGGTCATGCACCTCAAAAATTTTGCGTTGTCCTCTACCAATAGTGAGTAGCACCATGCCTTCGTCATAGGTAAGTCCTACAACAGGACTACCGCCCCGGAGCTGGTCTTCAATGTAATCTCGTCGGTCATGAATCGCTTCTATCCAGCGATACGGTTCATCTCGCATTCTTTAATTATTCCTTGCGGTTTTTTAATTATTCCTTGCGGTTAAAAGAGGTGGCTTGGCACTCTAAAGTGTCCTCTCAAATCCGCCTTCCATTTCATTACAGGCTACAGGTTTTGCGGTTATCTTAAGAGAAACCCTCTGTTAGACGAAAACCTCTGAACCGACTGCCGACCGCTGACTGCCAATATGCTGACGGCTATTCCTCTGCATCCGGCTGCGCTTCAGCGTAACATGACTCCAATTCATCATCGGAAATATCTTCAACACCGATGCGTGTCACAGTCTTGACATTTGGAAAAATTTGTGCTTTCGCGTTGTAGCCGCTTGTCGCGGCATCGTACTCGCTTGCGATGTCCAAGAGGCGTAAGATAGTGATGACTGCCTGCCGTTCATCCATCTCTTGCAAAGGCGTATCACCGAATCGAGAGACGTAACGTAAAACACCGCGAATCCAAATAGAGCCGGAACCGGTCGTGGCAAAATTTACGTTTTCAAAGTGCGCACCGAGTGCATCATAGAAGAAAATCTTTCCGCCATTTTCGTCATCAGGTGCATTCAAATCATAGAGGGCAAAGATCGGGATAACACCCCCGATACCTTGGAGTGCCATCGGCAGATTCTCCCGGATGAGTCGCGATAGCATTCGGAGCTTGCCCTCAAGACTCAACTCTTGGAGCTGACTGCGGCGAAAGTATTGAAACGAGTGCTCCAACATTCTGGCGATTTCATAAGCGATTGCGGGCGAACCTGAAATAGCAAGCGCAGAATGCTTATCAATCTGCAAAACTTTCTCCGCCCGATCATAGATGACAGAGGTGCCAGCGGTAGCACGCCGGTCACCCGCGATCATGACCCCGTCTCGGTAACGTACAACGACGACAGTCGTACTGTGTGCTATCTCAATATCAGTACCGTGCTGTGTAGTTTCCGATGGCAAATCTATTTTTAAGGGATAGTTTGCGTGTTTTAAAAGGTTTAGGAAGTCACCTTTATGGTTCATGACTCCCTGTAGCGCAAATTTCCCGGACTCTTTAGGGAAGCCGCCTCTATCGTTCATCACTCCCCCGTTCTTTGGCGGTAGCGTCTGGACTGATCTTTGTCAACACGACGCATCCGTTTGAGCAGTTCTTGAGTATCGGGCCGACTGGCTTTCTGTCGTTTGGGTCCCTCGTTATCGCCATCGCCATCACCGGGTCCGATGGGTTTGGTGTCTCTCTGCTTCCGTTCAAATTGAGCAATCATCTTGGCTGTCATGCTGTATCTGTTCCTAAAAATCTACACATATCTGTTTTATGGAATGCATAGACGCTTAGAGGGATCCTACCCCTGTTACGGACACCGTCGTGTCCTAAGCCTGTCTATAGCCTATGGTGAACTCTGCGACGGTGCAGAAACTATAGACGGTATGCACACCACAAGGAACGCGTGGTGTGGTGGAACCCACAAAGTTAGCACCGAAATGCTAACGCCTTTTTTGGTCTTCCGAGTGTCCTCACAGTGTCTGGGTTCGTCTCACTCGTGTATGAACCCATCGCAGTAGAAACCTACTTGTTTATCATAGGTATGTGTTTGGTTTTTACACAACACTACTGGATGCGGTAGGAGGGAATTGAACCCCCAAAACGCCTACGAATACCGCTTTGAAGAGCAGGATGTCTCAAAAAATAGTTTTGTCAAGAAAAATCTACTTTTTTAACTGATTGCTGACGGCTCTTCTATAGATTCAACTTTTCAATGAGCGCCTCAACGGTTGGCGATTGATCGAGTGCCTCGTTATATTGACGTGCGATCGTTGCATCCGCGAGGGCATTTAGATTGATTTCGCGGGTGCGTCCGTTTACAGTGAAGGTAATACTATCCCACTGGATAGCCTTTATAGAGTCACTGAATCGATCTACAGCGCGCCCCCGGAAGTATGCCCGCGTGTCAGCAGGCGGATTATGGAGCGCAGCATCAATCTGTTCGTCCGTGACGATACGCCGCATCGGAATCCCATAGTATAGCCCTTCGTCAAGATCGATATTGTGATATTCTAAATCCAAACTTTGGAGCCATGGGTCATCCCACGCGACTCCCTCTTCCTCAGCAAACGTTTCAAGTAACCATTTCTTCGCTACCCAATCAAGTCGGTCAGTGAGCAACATCGGATCTGTCTCAAGTGCGTTGAGGGTATCCTCCCACTCGGTAAGCACCCAGTCAGTTTCAGGTAGGGTCGAGGTAACATCGCCGCTACTGAGATGCTTCTGTGCGAGTGCGAGGTACTCACGCTGATGGTCGATAGCGGACATCGTTTTCCCTTCTGCCGTCATGACTATCCAACGATACGTCTGATCATGCGATACAGTTTTGATGGCGTCAATCGGGTTGACGAGTGCTAAACTTTCTGGAATCCTCCGCTGTTCAATCAAGGCAATCACGAGTGCCGTTGTTCCGACTTTAAGTGCCGTGGCGTATTCGGACATATTTGCATCCCCCGGCGATGCCGTGCAACCGACGGTATTTGGATGCATCAGCGTGCGGTTCATCTCGCGTGTTGACGATAGGACGATTGTGCATCGTATCCACACTCGCCTCGACGTGAAAGAAATCGGATCGTTGGGATAACTGATAGTGTCCTGGGGTTGCGAGTCCGGCTTCTGTTTCAATGCCGATTTTTCCGGCACCTGCGAAGATCTGGCGTGTGATAAAGAACGGCATGATACCCTGTTTGAGTGTTTCAAAGGGTACTTCGCGCGCCATCAGATAGTTATCGTGGCAACCGTAACTATGCCCATGGAAATCGGTATTATTCTTGTATAAAAGCACCCGTTTTCCGAGTTTCTGGCTGCGTGTTTCGGCACACCGTTGAAGGATACGTTCGCCGGCTTTATCGTGTGCGACAAGGTCAAAGAGACTGCTGCATTCAGGCGTCGAATACTCTGGATGTGCGTGGTCGTTGTAGAGCCGTGCGCCGTTGGTGAGAATGTGATCGCTTTTGATTTCAGCAAAAGAGAGCCGTTCTTTAATATTGCGTTTCTGGTCGTGCTTTTCCTCTTCCTTTTCATCAGGATGATTGGAAAGCGAGCTCGCTCGAAAGCCGCGTTCATCTCGAAGCGGATCCTCGCCGCGGTAGTCCCACACAGGTCGAAAATCTTCTTGTCGGTAACTTTTTACCAGTTCAATTGACTGCTTGACGGCATCAATATGCGCTTCATTTTCGAGTGTTATTCCGTATTCAGTTTCGATTCCAAAAAGTCTTTCCATTTTTTTAAAGCCGTCGGTTTCCATCAGCCGTCAGTTTCCATCAGCAAAGATGCAAGCGTGTCAGAAACACTCTTCTCTTTGCTGACGGTTTCCGATAGCCGATAGCCGATAGCCATTCCTAAATGACGCGTGATCCGGAGGCCCTGCGTCGTTCCTGTTTCTCAGTCTTGATAGGTGTAATTTTGACAACATTCGCCGGATCGTAATCAAGGAGCTTGAGCCAGTCTTCAACCGCCTCGGTCGGTGGGAAGATTTCGCTTTCGTGATACTCTGCGGCGAGTGCGTCTAACAGATCGGCGCGTGTGATACCACTTTCCTTCTCTGGGTTCTGAATCGCACGCTTGAGCGCGGACTCCTTCGCCCGCTGCACAATCGACTCAATAATAGCACCGCTGCACAGATGTCCCTTATAGAGAATATCGCGCCTCCCACTCCTGAGAGAAACTTCGAGGAATCGGTTGTCTTCGTCTTCACGGAACATCTCATCAACGGCCTGTGCGATAAGATCTGCGACAGCCTTCTCAGCCGGGATAACTTCGGGTTGCGTTTCACCTTCTTTCGGTGCCGCTTCGTTCTCCGCATCAAGGAGTGAAGCAATAGGCAACTCAGGGGTGAGGTAGATGCGGAAGATATCCTTCGCAGCCTCTGCATTTGGACGGGTCACTTTAATTTTTCTATCAATACGCCCTGGACGTAAAACGGCAGGGTCGATCAGGTCGGGACGGTTAGTCGCCAAGATAATAACGACATCCTGTAGAGATTCAATGCCATCCATCTCTGCACAAAACATCGGGACAAGTGTGTTCGAGATGCTATGGGATCTGAGGGCACGCCGTGTGCCTAATATCGACTCCGCTTCATCTATAAAGACAAACGCCAGTTTACCATCTTCCTTTTTCTCACGGGCGATCTGAAAAATCTCTCGGACCTTCCGTTCGGATTCACCGAGCCACATGTTGAGGATCTCGGGTCCCTTGATGTGTAGGAAACACCCTTCAACGTCCTCACCGCTTTCCTTTTGGAGGCGTTGGGTTAAGTTGTAAGCGGTCGCCTTGCCAATGAGTGTCTTCCCACATCCCGGCGGACCGTGGAGAAGAAAACCTTTCGGCGCGCTATACTGGAACCGTTCAAAGAGTTTGGGATGTAGAATCGGGAGTTCGATGGTGTCCTTAATGCGTTGGATGGTATCGTTAAGTCCGCCCACCTTGGACCACGGTATATTCGGCACCGCCTCAAGCGCGTAAGCGTCCGTCTCTTTCGCGGCGATATGTTCAACAGCGACCCGGAAGTTGGAGTCGATCCGAACTTCATCACCGGGTTTCAGCTTCGTATCTATGAGGTCTGTGGAGCGTTCAAGGATGACAGATTGAGCGTTCGGTTCTTGACCGACACGGATCCGTCCATCCGGCATAACATCGGCTATCTTTGCAATAGGACCCGCATCGTTGTATCCGAGTTCACCAACAACGACAAAAGCGTCGTTCAATAGGACACTGAACCCCTTTTTAAGGTCGGACGCTTTCAGTTCGGTATCAATGTTCGCGTAGTATTCGGAGCCACCGACGATGACGCGGGCGATGTCCTCTTTGGGTAATCCGAGCAGGGTTCCGATTCGATTCGCGGGTGCGGTGAGCTTCTCAATCTGCTCTTCCATTTCGGCGTGGATACGGAGTGCCTCCTGCTGAATCGAGCGGATTCTCTCCTGAAATTCACCTTCGTCGTTGAGGATAGAACGCCGGAGTTCCAACAGCCACCGACGGCGCCGGTCGTCCACCGGGGTCTCGGCAATAATGTGGTGAATTAGCTGCAACGCATAGCCGGAACTCATTGCCTCCTCTTCAGGGGTGAGTTCCTCTTCAAGTTCTTCGTCATCTTCAACAAACAGGTCGTTCCCGTCAGGGTTTGGACCCATGGTTTTACGATTCTTCTTATCGTACATTTGAACGTCTCCTCAGACAGCAACGGATGACTTTACGATAGAGTTTACCACATTTTCCACAATTTTGCGAATATTTATTCAGATCTTGTTTAAATTGGGGTCTACTGCGATAATTTGCTATAGTTTAGCACAATTCGTCACACAAAAGCAAGAAAAAAACAGGTTTAGGTAGAATTTCGTTTGCGATCACCAGAAGAATAGCAGTCAGTCATCAGCAGTCAGCTATCGGCTATCAGCGGTCAGTTGTCAGTTCACTGTAAGCGACTCTAAACGATGCTAATTTCACAGTTTTCATAGCAAAACTCGAAAAGTGATGGATCCCAAAAGAGGTTTCAAACCCATGCTCTGACTGGATTATTTGCGGTTTCTGTAGGAATCTTCTGTGAAGGTTGCTATGAAAATTTATGAGTGGAAAGGAGATCGATCTTACCAGCAAGAGGAACGATTAACTTGACTTTCGGCAGCTCGTACGTTAGGATAGAGGCAAACTCTGCGCAAGCCTATAGAGGCCTGCGGGACAATGCGAGGCAAACAGGAGAAACACCACAATGACGCTGATATCTATGTTAGAACATTCAATCCAGCATTACGGCAGTAAACCGGCATTGGCACATAAACCGAAAGGTGGTACCTATCAAGACATCTCTTACACTGAACTTGGCGAATCGGTGGACGCTTTTAGTAAAGGGCTAAATGCCTTAGGGGTGCAAAAGGGCGATCGGGTCGCGCTTCTCTCTGAGAACCGTCCCGAATGGGCAATCACGGATTTTGGTTGCCTCAAAGCCGGTGCGGTAACCGTGCCGATGTTCTCAACGCTAACTGCGGCACAGGTCGGTTACATCCTAAAAGATTCCGGATCAAAAATTATCTGCGTCTCCACGAGCAGGCAGTTGGAGAAGGTAACCGCTATCCGAGACGAAGTGCCGACGCTTGAACAGATAATTGTCTTTGATCCGATTGAAGGCGAATGCCCAGAGGGTGTTATCCAATTTGAGGCAGTCTGTGAACTGGACGGAGATGGACAAGGAATCGGGGTTAGAAACCCCTCCACACGAGCGAAGACGACATCGCAACGATTATCTATACGTCGGGGACAACAGGAGCTCCGAAGGGCGTCATGCTGACACATGCGAATTTCATTTCAAATTTACAGGCGTGCAAATCGCTTATCGACATCAGTGATGCAGACGTGTTGTTGTCGTTCCTACCGTTATCGCATGTGTTTGAACGGCTCGGTGGGCACTACGTGCCGTTGATCTCCGGTGCGAAGGTGGCATACGCCGAGAGCACGTTCACGGTGGCACAAAACATGCGGGAGGTCGCTCCGACGGTGATGCTCAGTGTGCCGAGACTCTATGAAACCATGCATGACAGAATTCTGCGTACCGTGCAGGAAGGCTCATCGCTCAAACAGAAGATTTTCCATTGGGGTGTTTCCGTTGGTTCATCAGTCAGTTCAGCGATTCAAAAGGGGAAAAAGCCGTCTGCAATTTTGCAATTACAGCAGAACATCGCGGACAAACTGGTCTTCGCGAAATTGAAGGCAGCGACGGGTGGTCGACTACGCTTTTTCGTCTCAGGGGGTGCGGCGTTACCGCAATCGATCGCCGAATTTTTCCACGCGGCGGGGATACTGATTTTGGAGGGGTACGGCTTAACGGAAACCTCACCTGTCATCAGCATGAACCATCCAGCACAATGGAAGTTCGGAACTGTCGGCGTGCCTGTCCCCGGTGTAGAGGTACAAATCGCTGAAGATGGTGAGATTTTAACCCGTGGTCCACACGTCATGAAGGGCTATTTTAACAGCGAATCCGCGACAGCAGAGGTTATCAATGGAGAGGGCTGGTTTCACACAGGCGATATCGGCATCATTGATGAGGACGGGTTTGTCAAGATTACCGACCGGAAGAAGAACATCATTGTGCTCTCCAACGGTAAGAACGTTGCACCGCAACCGATAGAGAGTGAGTTGGTGCAAAGCCCCTTTATCAACCAGATTATATTGGTTGGCAACGAACGCAAGAATCTCGCTGCACTGATCGTTCCCAATTTTGATGCACTCAAGGCGTGGGCAGCCGAGAATAACGTTGCGACAGATGATCTTGCGACAATGTTTGAAACGCGCGAGGTGAAACAACTCATTCAACGTGAAATTCGGAGCCGTTTAACCGATTTCGCGGACTTTGAACAGGTGCGACGGTTCACGCTGCTTGATAAGGAATTTTCCCAAGAAGCCGATGAGATGACCCCCACGCTAAAGTTGAAGCGGAACGTTATTATAAAGCGATACGGGGAAGCAATTGAGAAAATGTATCCAGAGGACCCCTAAGTAAAGCAGAATCAACGGGGTGCCATTACAGTAAGCCCCCCTTCTATTATCTCAATCGTCACCGGCGTTTCGCACATCGGTTCGCCATCGGCATACAACAGTATGGGTGTGTCGGTCTCAATTGTTAAAGTGCGGGTCTGGTGCATGGATACAGCAGGATGCGAAACATGTCCTCCCCAGAAAAGCGTCACCATGAGCCGTAACACCGTTAGAGAGGATACTGGACGGATAATACAAACATCGAAAAGCCCATCGTCGATGCGAGCGTTCGGTACAATCTGGAATCCACCACCATATCGATTTGTGATGCCTGTCGCAGCGAGGAGGATCGGTCCCTCATGGACACCGAAATCGCCCTCAAGACGCACGAACGGCGGTTCGTAATAGAAAAGTGTCTCCACCGCTGCGTAAGCGTAGGAGGCAGTGCCTGCAAACAGCGGCGTTCCTTTCGCTGCACGGCGACTCACTTCCGTATCGTAACCACAGGTGGCAATGGTGGTGAAATAGTTTTTAATTTTTCCTTGCGGTTCGGTCAGTGAGGTTTGGACATTGAAGCACCTTTCCGTAGATCCGCTCTCCATTTCATTACGAGCTACATCATTTGGATTAACAGCTGACTGCTGACTGCTATTCTGATAGCAACATCCTAAATCCACACGGATAGGAGTGCCAGATAAGAGGGTTGCGATTGCGGCTTTAGGTTTCAGCGGCACACCGATTGCCGCCGCAAAATCGTTGCCACGCCCACACGGAAGAACCCCTAAGATTACATCTGGAGCCGTCGCGATGCCGTTGACAACTTCGTGGAGCGTCCCATCGCCACCGCAAGCAATCACCGATCGAATTCCATCAGAGGTGGCTTCCTGCGCGAAACGCTTGGCATCGCCGGATGCAGAGGTGAACATCAATTGTCCCTGAGCCCCAGATTCAGTAAGGGCAGTATAAGCTTCTTCAGCAATGTTTTTCGCGTTGCCTTTACCAGAAATGGGGTTTGCGATGAGAATAAAGTCGTTCATTTAATCACTGCGATTTTGCCGATTCTTTTTTCGGTATCAAATTCCAGGACATAGATATAGATACCGGTTGATACGTCTGTGGTGTTATTGCTCGTAAGCCACCACTCCTTGTGGTTGTGATCCTGATCGGTCACATCCAATGTTTCAAGCAACTCTCCCCCTGCGGTAAAGAGCTGGATGCGTGTGCCGACAGGCAACCTGTCGAAAGTGATTGACCCTTTGTCAGCGACGTTGGGACGCACAGGATTTGGATAGACCCGTACCTGCGTCAGATCTGACACCTCTGCTCCGATAACACCGAGTGGTATTTCAAGTGGACGCGTAGCAGCACGGATAGGGTTTTCATCAATATCGACTACGTTGGATACGGTAATCTCATACTGATCCGTTGTATCAGTGAGCGATTGCCCGAAGTGCTCAAGAAGACTGTCTGTATCAAATGCCAAGAGGGCGCGTGTGCCCATCCGGTCACGGATAGCAGACACCGGACTCACACCACCAATCCGTTGCTCGGCTCGTAAGACATACCGGTTCTCGTCCCCAATCACGGGATCCATCCGCCGGTCGAAGGTAACGAGGACCCAGAAATTCCCACTCATAGAAACCGCATTCGGTGTCTGAACCTGCCAGCGATATGAAGAGTCAGACTGTGTCGGATGTCCATCACTACCTGGACGGTGATAGGTTGCCCCAATCAGCTGGGGTGGTTCTCGCGGTGTAGCAGAAATGGGTTCGGTGCGCTGCGTTTCGTTACCTTTTTCGTCCTTAGTCGTGATAGCGTACCAGTAGGTATTATCCTTCGTAACACGTCTATCAAGGAATCTTGTGACAGTGAGGTTTTCCGCCACCTTTTCATAAACGTCAGATGCGGGTGCTTCCTTCTTCTCCCCTTGTGCGCGATAGACAGTAAAGTAGCGCGTCTGACCCGACTGTTCGCCATCTGTTTCGTCGTTCTCCTCGGCATCCCATGTAACGTGAACCACTTTCTGTGTCAGCGGCCTCGCTTCAACATTCCAAGGTTTGAGCGTATCATTGGCATCTGGATCTGTTGCAAAGATGGATTCAAAGCGGTAAATACCATCTTCAAGGTTAACGTAAAACTCATCAAACCCGTTTTGGTTGAGTTCCGCGGTAAGAAGCGCAGGGGTTTCCTCCATCTTTCGGTGCCAGAGTGGTGACATTGCCGTGCCATCCCACTGCATCACATAAAGATTCGGATACGTAGCGATGACCAACTTATTGCGACCATCGCCTCCCAAGTCTGCGATTGCGAGACTATTCCCGTTTCGTCGGTGTGGCGCGATGGCGACAGTCGCATTACGCGTCCCTTCAGAGAGCAGCGCGTAGCCACGTAACGTGTGCGTAAAGACGAAAAACTTCCAAATTAGCGGTCCCGAAGGGTTATCCGGTAGCGACAGCAAACCACCCACGACAAACTCAGGTATACCATCACCAGTGAGATCCCCTGCAGCGAGTTGCGTGATGTCCTCAAGCGGAAGTTGCGTCTGCCATTCAAGTCGGAACGTGTTGCGGATAGAGGTAGATTCATAAACGAAAAGATCGCCTTCGCTATCCGCTGCTACCAGTTCCATGCTTCCATCACCATCAAAATCGTTAATAGCGAAGCGTTGGGAAAATACATTAGAGCCAGCGGATTCGTTAATCAATACAGCCCTCTCAACATAGGTGTTTGTCGCACTGTCGTATTCAAAAATAAGGAGTCGATCGTTGTTGTTATCCGCACCAATAATTTCCTTTTGTCCATCACCATCCATATCAGCGATCGTACCACCGGAGAGAAATGGGGTTTCCCAGATAATCTGCTGCGGGTACCCACGCGGGACAAGACTCTCAATGAGGAAGGTTCTCGCATCGTCGGTAGCCAGTATTTCAAGCAAACCGTCGTTATCGGTGTCATCTACCGTCCACGTAATGAACTTTTCGAGATTAGAGAGTCCCTCCACACTTTCAAGGGTATGCGCCAGTTCATATCTTCCGCTTGGGAGACGTTCATAGACCGTGAGGATAGCAGCCTGCAACTCGGCATCGAGAGTTTCCGAGGACAACGGACTCCCGACGATTTCAAGCTGACCGTCTCTGTCGAAGTCTGCGGTGACGCTCGCGATGTGGAGTGGTGGAATATCGAGAAATTTTTCAGTGAATCCGCTTGGCGATATATAGCCAGTAACAATGTCAGCGGTATAAAACGCTCCGCCGTTATCCTCTCTCGCCTTCAGGTTTGTCGTATTCTCTGCTTCAACAAAAAACTGGTAAGTTCCGCGCGCCAAACCTAAAAACAGGAAATGTTCTACTCCGAGATCAGTTGTCCCAATAGGAGCGAAAGGAGCGAGACTCCCCTTTCGCCGGTAATAGAGTGTATTCTGGGTAACATCATCTGTTGCCCATGTAAAAATCGTAAGGGGTCGCTCGCCGTAAAGTGTGTCCGTTACGGTAAGGGAGATAATTTGAGGGGGTGTCCGGTCTACACTCAACACGACTTGGTCGTGCACTTGTTGCCCATCCGTGGCTGTTGCTGTTAAACGGACGGTGTAAATCCCCTCTGGAACCGTTGTTGTATCCCAAACAGCCAACGTCTCACCGATTTTCTGTGTGCTGGAAGACTGTGTGAAAGGCGTAAATTCGACAGGGACTGTAGATTCGCCATAACTGAGCTGCCACGAGTGGAACTTATAGCCGCCTGCGGTTCCGACGACGGTAATTGAATCTGCGCCGCCGCTATTGGTTTCAGGCGCAAGGATACGTGCCTGCAATGCGCCGCTTGCGAAGAGGGCGCGTTCGGCATTGACAGTGCCCGCCCCTACAAATTTCTCATCCAACGCATCGCTATCCTCTTGATAGACTGGGTCAGCAGTGCTGATGAGTATGTGTCGTACCTCTTCATGCGTCAGCGCGGGACGTTTGGCGAGGATTAACGCTGCAACACCAGCGACGTGTGGCGAAGCCATTGACGTACCCGTGAGGAGCCGATACTGGTTATTAATCTGTGTGCTGAGAATCACGTTACCGGGAGCACCGATGTCTACAGACGCACCGAAATTAGATTGGTAGAACCGTTGCTGATTCTGTTCAGTAGATGCAACAGCGATGACTTTCCGATAGGCAGCGGGAAAGATTGCGGCAGGCTTCTGAGAATTGCCAGCAGCGGCGACCAGGACAGCACCCCGTGCATAAGCATAATCGATTGCGTCCTGAATAACGAAAGAGCGACGCTCACTGCCCCAACTCATATTGATGACGCTTGCACCATTGTCAACAGCATAGACCATCGCCGCGGCGGAGTCATCATCCTGCATTCGGGAACTCCCACCGATGGAGAGTCCTGCGCGTATTGCCATGAGCGGACACTCCCACGCGACTCCAGCGATACCGATCCCGTTATCAGGCATAGCACCGGCGATACCAGCGACGTGCGTGCCGTGTCCTTTTTCATCAATTGGCTCGTTATCGCCTTCAAGGTAATCGCCCTCTGCTTGCAAATTAGGCGCGTCCGTAAAATCCCAACCATAAACATCATCGATGTAACCGTTGCCGTCGTCGTCTAATTCGTTTTCAGGGATTTCGCCCGGGTTTATCCACGCCTTGGGTGCCAAATCATCGTGTCTATAATCGATACCGGAATCAATAATCGCAATTACAACATTTATGTCGCCTTTTTCGATTGCCCACGCCTGCGGTAGCTTCATCAGTGGTAGGTTCCACTGCTCAGGATACATCGGATCATTGGGAATGACAGCATCTGCGAGCAGGGGACGGAGGTAGTTATACTCGACAGCCTCAACGAATGGACTCTGTTCATAGACAGCCTTGAGATCCTCCAGAGGTGCGTCGGGGGCAAATCGTATCAGATAGGTGCGTTTTAGGTTAGGATTCAGTGATGGACGCGCGAGATACGGAAACAGCGGGTATAAGGACTCAACCCTATGCTGGACGTGCAGGATGGAAATTGGTGCCTTCGCTTGCAACCGCTCGACATCTGAGGCAGCGTCAGGTGTCAAACGGATTAGCAACTCACCGGGTGTGATTTGGGAAGCGATGTCCGCGAAAGGCAAGTTCTCTGGAGAAGATTCGGTGCAGACTACACTTAAAAGCAGGATGCCTATGAACAAAATTCTAAAGTATTTCATAACGGCTGTCGGCATGTTAGTTATTGGCTGTCGGCGAGCAGCGATCGGCTTTCAGTCTTTGCGGCAGACGGATGCTACGTACCTGACACGAGTATGCTCTACTGACAGCTGATGGCTATTTCAATACACCCTGTACCTTTAAGTGGTAGAACTCATCACCAATAAGCGATTGATAACGAGTCTCCGGTTATTCCTATCAACGCTGAACATCATTTAAAGACCTGAAGTTCGCCGTCCTTAGCGATAAGTACAATTGGATCATACATTGCCTCTCCGTTGGGGTCAAAAGAGAAATTGCCCAAAATCGTGGGGAAATCCATCGTTTGCGCCAGTGTGTCCCGAATCGCGGATGAATCCGTCGACCGTGCGTTTGCAATCGCATTGGCGAGAATATAGAGGGTGGCATACGACTGCGCCGCCCACGGTTCGGGTTCAATACCGTATTTTGCTCGATAATTCTGAAACGAAGGTTCGGTTTCCCGGTGTGTCAGACAGACTCGACCATCCCGCAACAGTTATCGCGCCCTCGGCGGCATCGCCTGCTTTTTTTACTTCGTCTCTGGTCATATCAAGAACAATAAAGTGAACAGCGTCGGGAATACCGATTTCTCGCGCTTGAATGATAATCTGTGTCATCTCTCTGCCAGCGCAGAGATAAAGAGTGCATCAAGCTCCATGTTCATGATATTGGTCAATTGCTCAGAAAAATCGGTATCACCGGTTTGGAGGGTTTCCTCCGTCAGAATCTCGACCCCATTCGCCCGAAGTGCTTTCTTCAATACCTCATTGCCCGTGAAGTAGATGTCATAGTCATATATCACCGCCACTCTTTTATAACCGAGTTTCTCCTGAGTCGCCAACACACCACCCGGAATCAGTATATCCCCAGCGAGACCAGCGCGGAAGACAAAATCCCCAATCCCGCTCAAACCAGGAGCGGAGGAGACTGAACTAAAAGCGACCACCTCATTCTCTTGCGCAATTGGAAAAGCATCTTCAAGGTAATCTGAGATAGCGATTCCGACGATAGCAGGTACGCCCTGGTCCACCAATTGCTGAACGGCTGCAATCGCGCCCGCCTCGGAACTCTGATCATCCGCAGGGACGAACATGAGGCTCGGACCAAGCCGAGTGCGTTAATCTCTTCTCGTGCCAACTCAAAGCCACGTTGCATAGGAAGTCCATACGGCTGGGCATCCTTTCCTGTCAGGGATATGACAAGACCGATGGAACTTCTTCACCCATCATCGGAGCCATCTCGGCATCAGGCACCATCGAAGCGATCCTTTCGCAACCCGAAAGTCCCACAACTAAAGCAACAATCGTTATAGTAAAACCTACAATTACTTAGACACTGTGGGCGAGGTTACAAACCTCGCCAGCGGGGGTGGGACGGAACTGCCACTCTCTGAAATTGCCTCGCAGTGAGAGTTATTTTTCGACTTTACTATAATACAAATGCAAATGCTATGATTCCTTTTATGTTCACGTTAAATTCTCCTCCATTCTCAAATGAAAAATTCAGGAGTATGAATTAAAAAACCGCCGATTCCCTCTCTCAATATCCGAAAAATCGTTTTGTATCAAGTATTCTGACCTGACGTTTCGGTGTGAAACACCTAACCTATGCCTATCTATTATTTCATAGTTGGAAGTCATTGTCAACCTAAAAACAGAGAGGCGGGAGATTCAGTTTTCGGTCGTTAGGGGATCAGTGTCAACCGCCAGCCATTGACGTTTGGATTGGAGGTTGATTCTATTTACCACGTGTCAAAACTGAAAGCCGATAGTTTCTGCCAGTCGATAACTGATAATCAAAAGAGGCGAGGTTAAAAACCTCGCCAGCAAGGAGGATGGAGAAGATGGGTGAGGTTAGAAACTTCGCCAGTGAGATATAACACCTACACTCACATTTTTATTACCGAACTCACGTTTTAAAATGAAAAAGCCTGTCATCAGCATGAAACTGATGACAGGCTTTGGTTATATTCATCCAATGGTGAGGTTATTCAAAGAGTTGAAGTTCCCCGTCTTTGACCATAAGGACAATCGGGTCATACACTGCCTCGCCGTTGGGGTCAAACGAGAAATTGCCTAAAATCGTCGGAAAATCCATCGTCTGCGCCAGTGCGTCGCGAATCGCAGCAGAATCTGCCGATTGTGCGTTCGCAATCGCTGCGGCGAGAATATAGAGCGTCGCATACGACTGTGCCGCCCACGGTTCAGGTTCAATACCGTATTTCGCCTGATACTTCTGGATGAAGGCTTGGTTTCCGGGGTATGTCAGACAGACTCGTCCACCCCGAAAAAGCGATCGCACCCTCGGCGGCATCGCCCGCACCTTTTGGATTTCTGTTTCAGTAAATCAGGCACAATAAGTTGAACAGTGTCGGGAATACCGAGAGCTCCCGCTTGAATGATAACCTGAGTCATATCTACTGACAGCGCAGAGATAAAGAGTGCATCAGGCTCCATGTTCATTATATTGGTCAATTGCGCAGTAACATCGGTGTCGTCGGTTTGGAAGGTTTCCTCCGTCAGAATCTCGACACCGCTCGCCTCAAGTGCTTTTCTTATCTCATCATTGCTACTTACCGAGTAGGTATCAGCGGCATCATATATCAGTGCCACTTTCTCATAACCGAGTTTCTCGTGAGTGAGCATTACACCACTGGGATTCACTATGTCTACAGCGAGACCGGTGCGGAAGACATAATCCCCAATACGGCTCAAACCTGCAGCGGTAGGAAACCGAACTAAAAGCGACTACCCCATTCTCTTGCGCAATCGGAAAAGCATCTTCGAGGTAATCTGAAATAGCGATTCCGACGATAGCAGGTACGCCCTTGATCCACCAACTGCTGAACGGCTGCGATCGCGCCCTCTTCGGAACTCTGATCGTCCGCAGGGACGAACGTGAGGCCTGGACCAATGCCGAGCGCGTTAATCTCTTCTTGCGCCAACTCAAAGCCGCGTTTCATTGGGAGCCCATAGGGTTCGGCATCTTTCCCTGTCAGGGATACGACAAGACCGATGGGAATCCCAGTATCCATCATTTCAGGCATTGCCGTTTGTCGTCAGGCACCATCGGAGCGATCTTTTCGCAACCCGAAAGCCCGACAGTCAAAGCAACAATCGCGAATGCAAACGCGAATGTTATGATTCTTCTTACAGTCATGTTAAATCTCCTTTATTATTAACTATTTCTATATGAAACGTTCAGGCGGATCAATAAAAAAAATCGCCCTTAAACCAGATCCGCTGTCGTCAGAGAGTACAAATTTTGCATTAAGCCCCCATTGATACCCCAAAACCGCTTTGGAGACCAAGCACTCCAAGACAACGTTCTGATGCGAAAAACTTAATCTTCGCCAACTATTGTTTCATAGTTGGAAGTTGTTGTCAATTCAAAAAACGGAGAGATACAGTTCTCGGTTTCAGTTACCATTAACAGAGCGTATAGCGTTTAATTGTTAGAATCAGGATTCACAGGATTAGAGGATGGACAGGATTGAAAAGAGGCGAGGTGTTTTTGCTTGGGTGTTTCCCCAGGAAACCTCGCCAGCAACGGACATAAGAAAATCGGGGTTACAAACCCCTCCCACATTACCGATTTAAATACTTAAACTTCATCAAACCGCTCCTACCGGGACTGGGAATGCATACGTCCAAAACTTTCATAGTTTTTGCGTCAATAATTGCAGTAGCAAGATTCCCGCGACTGTGATTAGAGAAACTGACTATCCACGCGAACCCTTGAAAAGATAGATATGCGTGAACTCCGTTTTGACCGGCTAAAGTTGTTTTCACTCGTGCATCCGATTTTGCGATCTGAAAATAGCCGTCAGCTATCAGAGCGCATTGCTGCGCAATGCTTTCAGCAGTCAGCCAGAAAGCCTTACGGTAGGGAAACAGACTTTGCATGCCATAGGAACTGCTGACCGACGAGCGTTGACGAAGCCACCCATCTGAAAGCCGATAGCCAATTTGCTGAGAGGAAAACGGTCTGAATTGCAAGCGAATTTGATATCCGTCTGCCTCTGTCTATCTCTGGTGGTAACGTCATTGGATTTTGCTTCGCGAGTTCGCGAAGATGCATTGCATGTCGGAGATAGACATCCCGAAATTTCTCATAACGCTTGAGTCCGTGTGCGATCGGAATTTGTTGATACTGCGCGGCACACATATCGGCGGCATCTGCTTCGAGACGCAAGACCTTGGCATAATTCCCCTCCTGCTCTGCCAACTCCCGCTGTTTCCTGAAAAACGTGGGATAGATACCAAATTCGTAAAACCGGTTCGGGTAGCGCGGCAGCCACGTTGCGATAAATTTTTCGATGTTCCGGCGTTCAGCATCCAGCACTGAAAAGACATCGGGGTTACAAACCCCTCCCACAAAGTCCTCATACACAAAGGAGTCGGGGTTGCAAACCCCTCCCACAAATTTCTGCCATGCGACCTCGGCACTCATGCGGTGGTGCAGATACTGTGTCCGAATCTCGTGTGCCTCCTTTTCAGCGCGCACTGTCCACTTCTCGTATCCGCGCTGCGTATAGTAAGCGTGCGCAATCTCGTTCATCGGAAGAGAGATGCGTGTGAGGCATTCTGCGGCGGCTTCGTGCCAGAGGGCAAGTCTACCATAATCGCCGGACTGTGCATAGCGTTTGATAAAAACCCCAGCGGTCGCCGTGCCTTCTCGGATTGCCATAGATGGCTGCGCGGTTAGAAGCAAAATCGGAAAAAGTGATAGTGCCCGAATCAAAGAGTGTTCTCCCTTTCTGAAGGGTGGATTACACAATGTGGACGGAAACCGAGCGGAGTCTGCCTACTACCTTGTGGACGGAAACCGGCGGAGTCTACCTACTTTAGCATCATGCGAACGGTTCCAGAGAACGCCTCATCAGGGGCAAGCACAATCACGCCTGCGGGATACCCCCTGCCTCTAAATTGATGGCATCCGTTGGGCAGTGTAAGGCTCAAAACAGATGGCGTTCCTATTAGGCGGTGTATAGACAACGATGCTCCCTGAACTGCGCATCCGATTCCATCACCATGCCGTATCCGGTATCCCGGTTCTCAATGAGGCATCGACTTACGCCATCAACCCATTGAACGTCGTAAAGACATGGTCGAGTTCAGTTTCGCAAACGGTTGCCCACTCCGCAGATCCAGTGTGTCAGCGACATCGTGTTGTGTCCCGGTTGGCACGAGTACATCGTCCAATTCCCAATACTTTGGCAGCAGGTACGGTAATTATCGCTTCGGCGGCATTCGCCTCGGTGCCGAGGTCTACGCTAAAATAGGGGTGGATACCGAACCCAACAGGCATATTCCGATCGCCCGTATTCTTGATAGCAATCCCCATCGTTAACACGGCATCTTTGAGGGTATAGGCAATCTCAATTCTGAAAGGGAACGGATACTGGCGACCGACATCCGAAAATCTTGAGAAATTAAGTGAGCATACAAGTGTTGCTCCGTTTTCATCGGCGACATGGCTTTCACCTGATACGGTAGATTCAACAACAAGCCGTGGATTGTCGTTGGAGAGTCCGGTGCTTTGTCAAACTGATAGGTTTTTCCCTCAAATTGCCACGTGCCGTTGCGGATTCGATTGGGGAAGGGAAACAGAATCGGATTGCCGTAGGCGGTCGGACGTGCCTCCAAAGTAGCGAGATCTGGCGGGGCATCTATCAGGTTCAACCAAGTATCCCCATCTGCGACTTTGAAGGCGTAGCAGTTATTACCGAGTGCAGGCACAATCTCAGCGACGGCTTTTCCATCTTGCTGGATGTAGTAAACTTGAAAACCTTCGACCGTCTTCACTACCACTGAATACATTGTATGCGCCATCGTTTTCTCTCCATGTGCGTTTGCGAGTATCGTTGAAAGTAAAAAAGAACACAACTTATTCCAATGCGGATGCGCGCGTGCCAGATCCCCCTCCAGATCGACGAGAAAAAGAAAAATACCCATTATTGATTATCACCTCTCTTATGCTTTACGGCAGCCACGCCCCACCCGGCGCGTGCCTACTACTTTTGAGCGCACACGCGAATGCCGCGTCTCCAGTACCTCTCGGAAGTTTCGGATTAGAAAGGTAACATCGTCGTCTGTCCACTCTGGAAACAGAAGATGCGAGAATTGCCGTATTCACGCGCCCATCCCAACACATCCATACTGTTCGGATGATCGACAGTCAACAGGATCGAGCTATCATCATCAGCGGACTCCATGGTATAGGTTTCGTCACCCATCTCCCATTCGGTGAGACCTTCTGTGATGGATGCGCCGCATCAGCGATTTGGCACCTGTAGCGTTTGCCGAGGATAGTAGCCAAAACCGCGTTCATGGATACCACACATTTCAGAATAGGCATCCCATCTGGAAACGCTAAGATGGCGTGATGCAGATGATCATGCCCTGTCCACGTTCCGTTAAACCGAGGATAGCCTGTGCTTGCGCATCCGTCGGATAGGGACGGTGAAAGTTGTAAAAGACGACGGTATCGTAGTCGTTTTGGCTTGGATCGTCTACAAAATCGTCCAGATCCTCTCGGATGAATTGAATCCCTTCCATACTTTTCAAAACTGCGTCAAACTGTTTTTCTGGAAGCCGTGTTCTCCAGTTACGATTGCGATTTCATAATTTTTCTCCTTTCAGAGTTTTTATAACGTGAGTTCGATAATAAAAATCGTGAGTGTGGATGTAGGTTCCATAAGCGAATTGTTATGCGGGTTTTGGGAGTAGCATAGGTGAAAACGCAACATCATACCAAAACGCATACCTTGGCTCCAGAGGAGCACAATGTTTATAGCAGCGCGTTGACTTGGTGCTTCCGCTCCGGATGAAGATTAATAAATTAAACGGGTAATAATCCGACATATCGTAGGAGTTGCTCTGAACCGCCACGAAACTGTTGCATGAACGCCATGACTCGATGCTGAAGTGCTTGCCAGTGATCAGCAAGCCGATGTAGATGTAAAACCGCCTGCCGCACCCATCGCCACAACTTCTCAATCGGGTTGGTCCATGGGGCATAAGTCGGGAGTTGTAATATCTCAATCGGGAGCTTAGCAAGTTCGCCGATTTTCTTAGAAAGTTTGCCCTTCCAACTTGGGGGTAGGGGTTTATGAAACGCCGACGTCTGCGGTAGCAATGCCGCCAATAAGTTGGGATGTAAGTGAACAGGTCGATTGTCTTGAATCAAGAATATATGCTCAGCCTTGGGATACCGCAGACAGATTTCGGAGTAAAGTGCGTGTGTTGCCACGACAGTGGCACTTTCTGTTTGTTGATAAACCAGATCTCCCGTGTGTGCGTTGATGGCACCGATGCCATAACAGGTCTCATCGTCGTGTAGGCTTTGGTTGGCGAGTGGGTGCTTTGTGCCGGTCTGTGTCCAATCTTTTGCGACCGTCGGCTGTCGTCGAAATGCAAAACTCATCTTGGTAAAACGCAACGTGCGTTTCTGGATTTTGCTGAGATTGTTGTAAAGCTTGTTTGACGGAGGCGATTTTTTCGGCATACTCACCATCGGGACTCCGCATATAGGGTCTGCCACGCTTATAGCTGATGCCGAGACGGCAGAGGACGCTTCGCACCCCTGGTATTGACATATCATTGAGCCAAGACACCGATGCGCCGAGGGTGCGAAGCGTCCAGCGTGTCCTCATGTGGAGGCAGCACGGACGGGTCGCGACCCATGCGGTCTTGGAGTTCTGATTCTGCGTCTTCCTCCGACAGGGGATGCGAAAAGCGGGTTTTCTGCCCTTACCGGGTTTATGTCGCAGGCCCATAACGCCGTGTTCACGGTAGTGGCGAAGCCACGTATAGACGGTGTCAGGCTTGCGTTTTTTCAACAGACCCCTTTGTGCGACCCGATGCGGAGATAAACCCGCAGCTATTTTCAATAAGGCGGCGGCGCGTTCACGTAAATACGCCGGTTCGCCCGTATCGCGGAGGTGGCGAAGATCTTGTAGCTGTTGATCACTGAGATGAAGTTGGTGGCGTTTGGCCATAATACTTTTCCTCCTTTTCAACACCATAACAGACTTTCCACAATTACCCAATTTTTTGGGTGTTGATCTGGCTCATGAGGTGCGCGTATGGCTCTCACGGCACACCATAGCACTCCGCTGGAGTGCGAGAATTTGGATCCTTGATGCTCCCCGTTTTTCTATAGACATAGCACTCCGCTGAGTGCGCGCCAGATCCGTCACCAAATCTGTGATAGGCATACCTACTATCTAGCGTCAACTCTTCTAAACCCTTAAAGTCGAACTCACGTTTTTATAGCAGGCCTTGGACACCATTTTTAAGAATCCTCGTGTGTGATAGGTAGATTGAATAGCATGATCCTATACCTCCGTCTAACCAACAATATTTCCTCTATACAGATGTCGCCCCGCTGGGGCTTACTCTCGCGAGACAGACAGCATACTACTACAGATGTCGCCCCGCTGGGGCTGCTCCTTTGCTGATATCTAAGATTGCCATTTCTACCAACTTTCCTGAAAAACAAACGCACACACCCAGAATATACCTCAATGTGAACTCGACTTAAGCGCGCGTATAGGGTCTACATCTACGCCATTTTTATTATCGAACTCACGTCCTAGAAAGAAATTTCTTATAATTACGCAC
>CASHTH010000669.1:0-55797 GCA_030341885.1 Geodia barretti
TGTACGTCTAGAGAGAATGAAGTGATCATCATTGTATGATACCCCTTTGGTAGGATGTGATTGAACGTTCACCTGCGTGGCGGGAGGCGGAGGAGGATGTGTTCCCTGAGCGCGTGTCTGTGATGATCATCCTTTGACTGCCAGGACAACAACGCGATGAAATTAACTGTGGTAAGCGTACATACACACAGTCTGCGTTTATGTATTTGTTTTGATCAGGTGTACACTACGAGGTAGAAGGCAAAGGCGACAATAGCAAGACAAGTCAACTACTTGTACGTCTATTTTCACAGGTGTGAGTTGAATGTGCTTTTGTTTTCTGCTTGGGGACTGTGTGCCTCTTAGCTCTCAGTCTGTGATGTGTTAGTAACTGTAACTGCTCGATTCAACTGATGAACTGAGTGTGTGTAAGACATAATATGCAAAACCCTAATGCTCATTGTTAGATTGCATACATGTGTCTGTTAGCTACTACTTCAAGTGTGTTATGATCCGTTGAAGCTAGTACAAGTGGAAAAATCATATGTTGAGGGAGATGTATGCGTGGCGTCAGAAAAGGCTCCGCTGAAAAAATCAGATAACCGCCATCCCTTCCGACATCTTTCTTTAGCTCTGATATAAAAATGTGTACTTGTCATTCACGTATGTAAGCTAATTCACACGTCTAGATCGTGAGTAAACCTTTTTAACTGTTGTACAACACTTTGTTCAACAGTGTTCGAGCATCCAGTCCGTCTGGTGGTGGGAGTGGTCCTCATGAAGGTCGTGTCGAGATCTACTACCAGGGAGCAGTGGGTGCACTGTCTGTGAAATTAAATTGGGATATTGTTGATGCAGAGACGTGAGTTTTGTTCGTTCTTCACTTATGATTGTGTGTGTAAATAATAAATTATAATTCCTGACACTATGAAATGGAATATATGGTACCGTATTAGAGGTGGTGGTGTGATGGACTTTTGCATGTAATAATCATCCCTAGGTGAGATAGCATAGGTATAGGTCCCGATTAAGAGGTGATAAAGGGAGTGTTAAGAAGTTTGTCACTGTCCAGGTGGTGTGTAGGCAGCCTAGGCCTACTCTCGGGCCACTAGAGCCTCGGTCCTGCTGATGTTTGGAGAGGGAAGTGGACCCTTTGGTTGCCATACCTCAACTGCATAGATGGTTGAGAGTCATTGGATCCGTGTTATCATGGAGAGTGGGGTGATATGTCTGACGTGTTACCACTACCGAGATGACTGACTCAGGTCGGATACGCTACACATATTGTTCAAGGTATTCAAATTGAATGAGACCATTGGATGGCACTGTTTGTTTAACACAAAGGGGGAGTTCAATTGGTGTGCATATGGCGGTCTGTTTGTTGGCTGTTTTCGTGTTTTTTAGAGCGTGCATCATCTCAATGAAAAGCACTTGAAGTGCATAACCCTCGCCACTTTATTCTTTATTTCAGCAGCCAATGGCTACTAGCTACACTACCTCAGTTGTTTGCACGTGCGTGTCAATACTAGTTACTACTACTGCAAAGTGAAAAGCACTTGACAGTACATAACCCTCACCACTTATTCAGCTACTACTACATCTACATAAGTGATCCTTCACTGAACGGATTCACTGGGCGTGTGCTGCTGTCACTTTGTCACCAGCAATCTCGCTCCGCACAGCTCTCGTAGCGCGATCTCTAGTGACGCACACTCACCTCGACAGCTGCCCGTTTCACCAGCTTCCCGGGTCTTCTCCGCTCCAGCATCTTATTTACCAGTGCATGCCTCCTACGTGATAATAGTCACGTTTCACGCTCGAGTTGCGACGGTTACCGAGAAAACGTGGACCGCCGGACGACCGACGCACACACACCAGACAGACCACTGCATAACCCTCGCCCTGCACACGCGTGCAGGTGAGGGTTATATTAGACGAGTGCTGCTCTCATATCTATGATGCAATTACCTCTCCTTACGGAGGGGGGCAACATCAGTTGTATACGTACTTTGAATGTGTTTTAGCTACAATGCTTTCGTGTACCTGCGCCATAATGGTAGCTATTCAATGTTGTTGTTCAGGTAATGATACAGGACTACTGCCCATTTCGTCGCCTCTGATGCTGCAACAGAGTATGAGGGTCTTGTTGAGATCCTACTGGATGGTCATCTCGGGGAGTGTGTGTCGGAGACGCTGGACCAGGAGGGCATGCTGCCTGTTGTCTGCAGACGACTGGGACTTTGCCAGTGAAGGAGCTGACACTCTTCTGTCCTGCTTACTATGGGGAGGTTAGCTCATCCCGACTGTGTATATATAGGAGGAGCAACGTTTTTAAGACCTATGTGTATGTACCAGTGTGTTTTATTGCACATGGACGTAAACACATGTGTTCATCTATATACAGTGACAAGCCTCACATACAACGGGTTTCAGTGCAGTTTGTTTCTGGTTTACTTTATTATGTACTGTGTATACGATGATAGCAAGAAATTTGCTACCTGCCATTCTGTCACTTTCTGTACATGTAGCTACGTCTTTGTTCAACTTACATAGAGCTCCGGTCCAATTTTGCTGAGTAATGTGGAGTGCTCGGGACGGAGTTGTATTTGAAGGACTGTCCAAGCTCTGGACTCTACAACACGCTGTACCCACTCCCAGGATGTGGAGTTCGCTGCCTCTGGTACATACGAAGGCAACTTTAGATTGGGACACAGTCGCCTAGTACAGCTCATTACCCTAGCAGAGCTAGCTCACAGTAATCATGGCAAATGTACGTACAAACTTTAATATAAGTGTCTCACCTTCTGGAAGTATATAGATTCAACAAAATGATTGTGTAGATGGACACAATGTCTCATGCCTCGTGGCTGATCTGGGTGATCAGAGTGTATTGGCATGGACCCTCAAAACATGCTGAATGTAGAGCAAGTCACTATTGCTGCAAAGTACAGCATTGGCACGAGTGTATTGATGTGAGAGCCTCGGTGGTGCGCATGCGCAGCGAGGTTAGCGGTAGTCGCTCGTCTGTGGCGGTGTCGGTGTGTCGACGCTTATTCTGGCACTACAGGCTACGAAGCGCCATAGCTTCAGAATTACACGAGCCTGAAAAAGTAAAGTGCGGATTGTCCTGAAACACGACTGTGTTCGAGGGGCGGACAAACTGGCACGGTCGCTGGTCGTGTTGCGTGGCCCAACTCGACTCATCAATAAGCTGTGCGCATGCGTATATTAGACGCGCGATCACGCGGTATGCTGGCTCACATCAGACCTGATCCGCTTGCTCTGTTCCTTGAGGCACGAAGAACAGCGAAGGGCGTTTGTCGACTCCGGCATGCTATCTACTACCGTAGCTACCCGTGTCAGCCTCCCGCGAGCTACTAGCGGGAGACCGCAGGTAAACGCGTACTAATAGCCAGCACATCCATTAGCAGTACCGCGGACGCGCAGTTCGCCGCAGGGTTTGCACGTGAGTGCTTTTCCATTAGTGAAGTCATGCATCTACATACTATCAGGTTTTCGATATTTTTTAAATCTGACTGTTTATCTCAGGTTACTTAGACTAAACAGTCTACTAATGCTACTACTACATAATACATGCATGTCCGTTTGTTTGTGTCATGAACTAATTCTTAAACCCAAACACAGCTGCTCCCAGTCTCTGAGTTTTCCAACCCTGTTCGTCTGGTGGTCAATGGCTCCCATGTCTCTACGACGAGGGTACAGTGAGATCTACTACAACGGAGCTTGGAACACCATCTGTGATACAGAATGGGACATGGCTGAGGCCATAGTGGCCTGTCGCATGCTGGGATTTAGAACTGCCTCCGGTGCTTATTCCAGGTAGGAAGCAACATCACAGTTATGCTGAGTGTACAGTGGAACCTCCGAACAAGGACACTATGGGGCCAACAATTTTGTCCCTTGTAGAGAGGTCGTCCCTACGTATCTCGGAAGTCAAATTAGCATTGGGTTGAAAAGGAAGTCCTGCCAACCATCACGCATTGGGCGATTAATTTATGCCTGTTCACGCATCCACGCACGCATTGATAAAGTTGCACACACTTTTGTAGGTCAAAAAATAACACATTGTGTTTCTATGACCTCTATTATTCAACCTGAACAGGCTCAGCATAGCGTTTAGCTGACAGGAAAATAGCTACGTAGATAGCTAGTGGCGTAATTTAGCGTCTACAAGTAACAGGCAAGTCAAATGTCCACGCTAAAAGTCCATTTTCCACGCATTCCTAGCAAAAATCACATCCTTTTCCAAGCAATTGCATATAATAGGTTGGCAGCACTGAAAAAGTCTCTTTTGAAAAGAGGTTGTCCCTATCTCGGACGGTCTCTTGTCTGAGGTTCCACGGTATGCGTACATGTTCACAGATCTTTCTTTGGGTACGGGCGTCCATCTCGACTGGAGGATAACGTGAGGTGTGATGGGACAGAGAGTGAACTGAGTGACTGCTTCTACCAGGATCAGTATCTTTATGGCTGTGGCTACGAGAATGCTGCCGGCATTTCCTGCACTGGTAAGCTGGAGTAAAACCATAACATGTCCCACTGGAGGATCATGCATGTACATCTTTATAGCAGGTGAAAGGCCCTCCTTCTTCAGCAGCATACATGACACAAGATAATTATTCTTCTTAGCAAACTTTACTCGCTAGCTGATGCTGTAATCTAGAAAGTAATAGGAGGACGGCTGTTGTCTGCCCTAGTCACAGGACCTTTTCTCCTGAGCATGAATGTGGAATGTTTACTCAAGGAATGCAACACATTTTTGGTGAACGAAGCGAGCAGTTCAAATTTTCATGCATTTTACGCGTATTTAGAATTACGTATAACAATACTGTCTGTGCATTGCTTGATAGGGCGTACGTGACAAATTAAAATAATCCAGTATAGGTCATGGTAGTACACAACAATAATGGTTTTGTTTAGCTTTAATTGTGCGTCCTGTGGTTTGTGGAACACAAACATTGTTCAGATGACACGGCACCAGTCCGTCTGGTTGGTGGGAGTGGTCCTCATGAAGGTCGTGTTGAGATCTACTACCAGGGACAGTGGGGCACTGTCTGTGATGATGGATGGAGCCGGACCGATGCTAATGTAAGACAATGAATTATGCAAGCCTGCTAAGTCATAATATCCATGCCATTCTCTTACTTGTATACAGTAAGTTGAAGCTTTTTGTAATGACCTGCCGGCTTCCTGTTAAACACAGTTTTTCCGCATGTTTGGAGCTAGCTGTAAACTAGTCACTCTGTGTGTTCCAATTGCTACCTCTCACACGTACAGGTGGTGTGTAAGCAGCTTGGCTATGATGGAGCCATTTCAACACCGTATGGGTTTGGACAGGGATTATTATCGAGAAAGATTTGGTTAAAGAGAGTTGCCTGCACTGGCTCTGAACGTGCACTGGACTTGTGTCCTCATGCTGGATGGGGACTCACCTACCCCTGTGCTAATCGTGATGCAGGGGTAGAATGCGAAGGTAAGGACACATGACACTTAGACCAGTACATACAGCTGAAAGTCGCTGCACATGGATTTTCATTTGACAAAGGAGTAGAGCACAGAAAATATAGAGATACGGATGTACCAATG
The DNA here is from genome assembly GCA_030341885.1 of Geodia barretti. Taxonomy (NCBI): domain Eukaryota; kingdom Metazoa; phylum Porifera; class Demospongiae; order Tetractinellida; family Geodiidae; genus Geodia; species Geodia barretti. Next base: position 5,587 of record CASHTH010000669.1, read on the forward strand.
AGCACCATGTATGGTGAAGAGACTTTCCTGTCTTGTTATGGTAATTACAACCGGCCATTGTGGCTTTATTACACAAGTTATGCAACTATTGCCTCCCTTCAAGAAAATAATACACCGCCTGTTGCTGGGCATTGCACTACATGTGTAGTTACAACTGTGTGTGCACTCCTATAGTCTACAAGTTTGAGTCACTCTCACCTTCAATTCAATGTATGTGAATGGGGTATTGCATAGCAGTTATTATTCATGCCACTTTACATATGTGCACCGGGTGGTGATTTTACTGTACTGAAGGTAGCAATAACGCAAACACTTTGCACATTATCTCCTGTATTTTCTCTGTTGCACAATTAGAGTGTCGCAGTGACAACTTCAGTTGTTCAGGTGGAGGTTGTGTCTCTGGGAGGACTGTCTGCGATGGTGTTGCCCAATGCAATGACAACAGTGATGAGCTCAACTGTGGTAAGTGTAACCGACACCTAGATACGTATGTGGGGGAGAATGTTGTTGCGCGCCGTGGCAGAAAACATGGTAACAGACAAACCGACTCACGAACCAAGTATATACCGTAACCCTCACTGCGCATGTGTGCCGAGGGTTAACCACTCACAAATTAAGTGGGCTGACGTGTGAAACACGGTGCATACCATGGTAACATGAGTAATGTTAAGTGCGTAAAATAATTATGTCAGGGTCTATAGCTGGAAAAAGTCATGCTACTGAGTAACCAACACCGTTATAGAATCTAATTGAGTTTAAGAGTGGCATCGATACCAGAGAGTAATGTGAGCAGTGTTGTATATAAGCAAATAATCACTGACATTTACCTCATAATAGCCCTTGGGAGATACGTGCTCGGAAAGACGGTGGGTATAAGAGTTGCTAAGGTCTATACTGCTAGTGAAGTGGCCGTTTCTGTGCCTGACTTGCTGTAGATAAGCTCTGTGAAGGCTGGGTACCTGTCTATATTGCTATGGCTTGTGTTTATGGCTAGCAACTCTTACCAGTGGCTCAGGATCCCGACGTTATAGCCACCGTCTTTCCGAGCGCGTATCTCCCAAGTCGTGCAACCCTAGCACATGCAATATGGACCATTCAAGTTTCACAATTTTTTTTTCAAAATGGAACAGAGCGTACAGTAAGCTAACTACGGCGCTTGGAAAAGTGACATCATCTCCATAGACCTGCATAGAAAACCCGAACAAAATGGCGGAGGAATATACCCCGGAGGTTGCGTCACGTTCAATTATGAGCTACTGAATTCCTCAGTCCTTTACGTGAAAAGGGCTATTAATCTGAACATCTCGCTCCACATGTAATGTATTGCCTTTACCCTCAGTTTGCCTCCGCTACCAATATCAGTGCTCAAATGATGAATGTGTTGATGGGAGTGATGAGTGCGATGGGAAGGAAGACTGTTCAGATGGTTCAGATGAAATGGACTGTTCCGTAATTGACCCATCATCATCATATCATTTTCTGGACAATGTAGGTGATTTATTCTGCATATGTATACTTATTTCCATGTGATTTCTATTTTTCATGCAGTTGAGGTTATGATGATAATCATCGTCTCAATATTAGTGTGCTTGTGCTGTGCTGTTTGCATACCAGGCGTAATAGTAGGCTACTACTGTAGTCGCTCAAAGGCTAAATCCCGACCTACAGCACCAGCAGCTCGAAACACATTGGGAGTATATGAAGTTTCTTTTTTGTCAGAGCCCAGTGCTCGCAATCCAATACCACCAGTTGGACCCAGTGATTTCCCACCAGTTGGGCCCAGTGCTCGCAATGCAATACCACCAGTTGGACCCAGTGATTTCCCACCAGTTGGGCCCAGTGATTTCCCTCCAGTTGGACCCAGTGTTCACAATCCAATACCACCAGTTAGACCCAGTCCAATACCACCAGTGGAGATGGGCAGACTGCCTGAAGGGATACGAGAGACCCAGTTCCATGAACCCTACACATCTCGGTCAAATGCTCCGCCATCGTATGATGAATCAGTTAGAATGCCTTACAACCCTTCCATGCTTCAGGTAGGATACATACTATAATGAAAAGCACTGAAGTGCAAACCCTCGGCGCATTGTGACGCGCACGCGTAAGTAAAAGCATGCGCAGTACCACTAATTGATGGGCTGGGTTTAGTTTTAGCTGTTACTCGGGTCTCTTGCCAGCTCGCGCAGAGTCTGACGCGGGCTAACTACACTACTAGATAGCATGCGAGAGGCGATACACGCCCTGCGTTGCATCTTCTGGTGCCTCTGAGGTACGCAGAGCACGCGGATCGATCAGACCCTGGTAAGCCATCCCGTCCGTTCCGTATTTGCATATTGGCTTTTTCGCGCTCTAGCTTTGCAACGGAGCAGTTTCAGAGAAAACCGTTCGAAATTTCTGACCTTCATTGCCCGTTAAGTAGGTCGTATCGTTTGTGAGACGAACAGACATTCGAGAAGTGAGATTGAGAGTAACAGACAGACACACACACAGACAAACCCAATGAAAAGCACTAAAGTGCAGACCCTCGGCGAAGTAGCTCGCAGAGAGTCTGACACGGGCTAGCTACAGTAGTAGATAGCACGCGAGAGTCGATACACGCCATTCGTTATGACTTCTTGTGCCATCAAGATAGACAGAGCAAGCGGACCCGGTCGAGGTAAGCCTGTGCTAAATATAAGCGCATGCGCATTATCCACCAGCGATAAAATGGCGACTACCGGCATTAGCCATACAATGCTGGAAGCGCTCTAGCTTTGCAACGGAGCACTTTCAGAGAAAACCGTTCGAAATTTCTGACCTTCATTGCCCGTTAAGTAGATCATATCCTTTGTGAGACGAACACTCGAGAAGTGAGATTGAGAGTAACAGACAGACAAACCCAAAACTACAGTAACCCTCGCTGCGCATGCGCGCCGAGGGTTAACTACAGTACCCTCTCTGCGCATGCGCGCCTAGGGTAACTACAGTACCCTCGCTGCGCATGCGCGCCGAGGGTAACTACTGTAAACCTCGCTGCGCATGCGCGCTGAGGGTTAATAATAGGTAACTATAAACATGATAGGCAGTAGCAAAAGTTTATGATCTCAGCTTGTAGCTTGCTATAGTTAGTGTCATGAACACAAACTTTGTTCTGTAACTCTGAGGACTAAAGTCATATATAGCAAGTCGACCAAACATAATACAAGCTATCAGTGTTCTCTTTGCAAATGGTTTGTATGTGAGTTTTCTTTGCATTATTGCTTTGATGTAGGGACAGTCCAACTCACTGCAACAGTTTTCTAATCTTGGGCAGCGGGAGGAAGAGCGTCCACCTCCTTACACTCCTGCACCCCCCACCCCCGAGACTTTTAGCCGTCTCCCTGCTCACCCGAGTGCACCACCTGTTGTTGACTTGAGACAGGGAGTGGGCACTGAGCTCCCCCCAGGCCTTCCTTCTGCCCCACCTCTGACTGAATCTTCACAACAAGAACCTCACCCACCCAGTGCTCCTACTCTGGAAGACAGTACTGCACCAGCTGTGGAATCCAGCACAAGACTCTGAACTACTTTCCACGTTTTACAATCCTATTTTTTGAACATTTTCAGCAAATTTTTAAGCACCTTTCCCATAATTGTGTGCAGGTAAAGAGTAGACTTGATCGATAATAATTATCGTTCACTAGCTATGTGCAATGGTACTGCTTGGCGTAGTGGTCCTAATAATTTACTATGGTTGTGTTCCAGCAATGTTTGTCACAGAACTATCAAAGGGCCTACAAAATAAAGCACAATATGAAAAGCACTTTGAAAGTGCATAACTCTCGCCACTTTATTCTTTATTTCAGCAGCCAATGCTACACTACCTTGGTTTTTTGCACATGCGCGTTCAATACTGGTTACTACTACAGCAAAGTGAAAAGCACTTGACCATACATAACCCTCACCACTATTTCAGCTACTGGAGTAGCTCATCAAAGATCGGACACCATGTATATTCGGACAGGCCTCCAGAGCATAATATGATAAAATATTATTCTATAAAGTATCTAGGATGTAGTGTTGCAAATGACAATCCTTCGTACCAAGTTTGGATCATTGACGCGCTTTTGTTGCTGCAAAAGGTCGACTGCCGATATTACGTAACATCGGGCGTTTTCATCTACCGACGGATGCATCAAACTGATCCGCATTTGGACTCCCTCCTTACTTTGGAAGCTATGGGCATAAGTGTTAACCCTTAGCCAGCCACACGGGCACATAAATATGCTCAGAGCGTCCTAAGAATTTATATAGGGCTATAATCGGGCACATAGAGCGTCCATAAGTCCATAAGAATTTATTGGCGAGCGGAAGCGAGCTAACCTAGTCGTCCGAACGGCGCGATTTTTCTATATATATATAATTATATATATACTAGTCTAATGGTAACCATTGTTGGCGAGCGGGAGCGATCCAACCAAGAAATGTGTTCAATGCAGGTGTTTTGCACAGTACTTCAAAGTTTGATTGGCCACAATTGGCTGGTCGAAGTTGTGAGGTTGAGGTGGCAGTAGACTTGCCTGCTGCATGTGACTTTGTCGGTCACGCTGACGTCTTGCTTCAGTCTCTTGTGGAGTCTCTGAGGCAATCCGTTGTTGTTTGTTGAGTCGTATCAGCTGTAGGCGGGCCTCTCTCTCCCCGCTGGCCTCAGCAGCAATTGTCTGTTCTTGATTCCTGCGTAAGTACCTGTTGCAGGCGGGGCCTCCTCTCTCCCCGCTGGACTCGGCAGCATTCGTCTTGCCTTGGTAGTTTCGGAGCTGTGTGAGCCTGGCCTGTTCCGTTTCCCATGATTCTGCAGCGCGTCTAGCTCTATCTTGTACACGAGGTCTCGCTAGTCGTGCTTCCCTTTTCTTCCGCTGTTTCGGCGGCGAGGCGTTCCCTTGGCCGTTCCCTTCACGCAGTCGGCGTTGAGAAAGCCGAGCCTCTCTCTGTCAGGAGTCTCACGCAGTCGGCGTTGAGAAAGCCGAGCCTCTCTCTGCTCAGGAAGTCTCACGCAGCTTCGGCTTGAGAAAGCCGAGCCTCTCTCTGCTCAGGATTCTCACGCAGTCGGCGTTGAGAAAGCCGAGCTCTCCTCTGCTCGGATTCTCACTGGCGCGACTCGTTTCTTTGCTGTTTGATAAGCCGAGCCTCTCTCTGTACAGGAGTCTCACGCAGTCGGCGTGAGAAAGCCGGCCTCTCTCTGCTCAGGAGTCTCACGGGTACGACGTTCTCTTTGTTGAGAAAGCCGAGCCTCTCTCTGCTCAGGAGTCTCACGGGCGCGACGTCGTCTTTGTTGAGAAAGCCGAGCCTGTCTCTGCTCAAGAGTCTCACGGGCACGACGTTCTCTTTCCCTCTCTCTCCGACGAAGGGCATCCTCTGTAGACTGACGATTCATGGTTGCCACAGTTAGTTGTGAAATGAAGTCGCGCATGCGCACTTACACGACGTACCACGGTCGGTCGTATATAAATAAATAAATAAATAAATAGAGAAATCGGCCCGTTGCGACGACTAGGTTGGCTCGCTCCCGCTCCAGCATTACGGGCTTCTTTTTATCCGAAAGAGAATTCCAAATTTTCATATGTTGTCTGAATCGATAGGAAACGCAACACGGCAGGCTCGAACACCTCCGAAGCTATCGAGAATTGCTGCACAGTCCAGCGAGAGATTTTTGGATTATGCCTGATTCGCGCTGTCGTCTGACTGTTTTTGACTCGACTCGAATTGTCTACTGCGCTCGGGTCTAAAAGGCCTACTTGGCCCTGTGCAATGTATCTCACTGTTTTGTGCACACACAAGAGTGACTCATACGATTAGTTGTAAGCTCGCTTCCGCTCGCCAAAAATGCCATGCATTCGCCTACTAGTATAGGGCTATATATAATTGGCGAGCGGGAGCGAGCTAACCTAGTGGTCCAAACGGAGCGATTTTTCTATATAATATATACGATCGCGTACGTTGTGTAAGTGCGCATGCTCCAGGATTACGCGCTTCTTTTTATCCGAAATGATTTCAAAATTTCACATGCTGCCTGATATGTGTCGTGCGTGTGTGTAGCTCCGTACTCTCGCATCAGTCTGAGAGGATGCCATTCGTCGTCGAAGAGAGAGGGAAAGAGAACATCGTGTCAGTGAGACTCCTGAGCAAGGGACGCGTATATTCTTTTCACGCTGCCTATAGCTGTCATATCGATGCGAAATCTCAGCGAAAGAACTCTCGTCTATTCGCAGGCATTCGCTGCGCTCTTCAATACCTGACCGAGGCTGTATATACCTCTTTCCAATCTTCGTGGTTCTAAGGTTCAAGTTGTAAATAGGCTAGGATGACTAATGCAGATACAGTCATTGTGTGCTCGCTCCCGCTCGCCATGCATTCGCCTACTAGTATATTATACTCCCTTTCTATCGTTTTATGTCCCAGGAACAGAAGTTTATATTTTTACTCAGCCATACACACGTGCAAGTGAACCACTCCGTATCCTCATTTATTTATCATTCTTTCATCATGCACAATAGTAGGTGACCAGTGAGCCACCCTGGCTCTTTAGTGGTCGTTAAAATTATTATTATTGGCGAGCGGAAGCGAGCTAACCTAGTGGTCCGAACGGCGCGATTTTTCTATATAATTATATATTATGTCACCGTACGTCGTCCAACTGCGCATGCTCCAGCATTACGCGCTTCTTTTTATCCGAAAGGGATTTAAAAATTTTCATATGCTGAATCAGGGGAAACGCAACACGACAGGCGCGAACACCTCCGAAGCTATCGAGAATTGCTGCACAGTCCAGCTGCGCTCTTCGATACCTGACCGAGGCTGTATATACCTCTTTCCAATCTTCGTGGTTCTAAGGTTCGAGTTGTAAATAGGCAGGCTAGGATGGCTCATGCAGATACAGTCAATATGTGCTCGCTACCGCTCGCCAAAAATGCCGTGCATTCGCCTACTAGTTATTATTATTGGCGAGCGGGAGCGAGCTAACCTAGTGGTACGAACGGCGCGGATTTTTATAGGACCATACGTCGTCCAACTGCGCATGCTCCAGCATTACGCGCTTCTTTTTATCCGAAAGGAATTCAAAATTTCACATGCTGCCTGCATGTGATGACACCCGCTTCACATAAATTTTTCGGGCTATATCCTGATCCTATTACCGCTCATTCGCCAAGCGCATTCCTATGGGGGGAGATTAGTGTCAAAATTACGCACACCAACGTCCGTTAAATTTTGGGTACACACTTTTTCATTTGGGTACACACTTTTTTAATTTGGGGACACACTTTTTTTATTAGGGTACCCAGTTTTCATTCTGGTACACACACTTTTTTATTTGGGTACCCAGTTTTCATTTGGGTATATACACTTTTTTATTTGGGTACCCAGTTTTCATTTGGGTATATACACTTTTTTATTTGGGTATGCACCATCAATACAGGCAGACCAGCAAATCTTCTCCACATGCGTAAAGCGTTCAGCATCTAAGTACAGCGATCGGCTGTGATCTCTATTTGACGCACACTCTCGGCAGCCGGCCCGTCCGTTTCACCAGCTTCCCCGGCCTTCTCCGCTCCTACCATGCATGCCTCCTACTTGATAATATGTCCACGTTTCACGCTCAGAGTTGCCGCAGTTACCGAGAAAAACGGTGGACAGGCAGACGGACGGACACGCACAGACCGACTGCAATAAGGGTATATACCCTCGCTGCGCTCGCAGGCGAGGGTTATTGCAGTCGGTCTGTGTGTGTCCGTGTCCCGTGTGTGTCCGTCTGTCCACCGTTTTTCTCGGTAACTGCGGCAACTCTGAGCGTGAAACGTGGACATATTAAAAAAGTGTATATACCCAATTAAAAAAGTGTATATACCCAAATGAAAACTGGGTACCCAAATAAAAAAGTGTATATACCCAATGAAAAGTGTATATACCCAATTAAAAAAGTGTATATACCCAAATGAAAACTGGGTACCCAAATAAAAAAGTGTATATACCCAATTAAAAAAGTGTATATACCCAAATGAAAACTGGGTACCCAAATAAAAAAGTGTATATACCCAAATGAAAACTGGGTACCCAAATAAAAAAGTGTATATACCCAAATGAAAACTGGGTACCCAAATAAAAAAGTGTATATACCCAAATGAAAACTGGGTACCCAAATAAAAAAGTGTGTGTACCAGAATGAGAACTGGGTACCCAAATTAAAAAAGTGTGTACCCAAATGAAAAAGTGTGTACCCAAAATTTAACGGACGTTGGTGTGCGTAATTTTGACACTAATCTCCCCCCATACATTCCAGGTTCGTATTATCATACAGCCGGCCTACCGTATGCTCTACGGCAGCTTTTAACGAAAACACCTGGAAATATTGAACTCTGCTGTGGAGGCATCCCACGGGATCCCCGAGCAGCCAGTGAGCGAGCATCTACGTCGTCTTTCCTGGCCTGCCTGGCTCTGCACAGCGGAGGGACCTGCTATTTATCCCCAACGCATCGGAGACTCTGCCGTCGTCACCCTTGTTGAGGTTCGTCTAGACATTGTTGTATGGATTCGGTAGACCCGTCGACAGGCAACCCCCTAACCATCCGTTGTGGCAAAGGCTACCTCAGTCATAGATTTTGCTACCCTAAGCAAGAATCATCTGAGCTGTCTGCTTGTTGCTGATGTGAACAAAACTGTGGTCGCTACACTCAGGACAACTATTTTTTTCCAAAGAAAAAAAGAGCTGCCCTGGGTGGGATTTGAACCCATTTGAATCCATGCGAGCGCTCTACCAACTCTTACCTCTCCTTTACACAAAACAGAAGGGACTATAATGAAATACTGAAACTCAAACTGAAACAACTGAACAGTCCGGAAAAAAACAAACTGAAACAGTCCGGAACCTAGTATGGACTCTCTTGCGTGAGGGTCTGGTGAGACTAGTAGTTCCTGTGTCCAGGTCTCCCGATTTTGTCAGACATAGCTGGTAGATGTCATCTCTGTCAACATGCCAGCACAGCAGCACACTGGTTATGCACTAACCGTGTAGGCAAGTATCACACAATGCGGTCAAGTGACGTGTGGGGGCTAGTGGTACATACCTGCTTCACAATTTTTGTATTTCATTATAGTCCCTTCTTTTTCGTTGACAGTCAAGATATGGCCTTCTTTAAAGGCAGCCCTGCATTAGCCATAGTAGCACTAATGCAAGAGATGACACCTACATGTATGTATATGGACTTTAGCACTTGTTGGTTTTAAGATATTGTCTACACTAAAATTATATCCGTGTGAGGTATTATCATTGAACCAAACACTAATCCACAGTTCATGCTAAGAGAGGGCTGTTGTGTGTTGTGGTTGGCCCCACTTTCACTCAAACCTGCACTTGACATCACTACAGTAGCAGTGTCAATATACAATTCAACTTTGGTATAGCGCACGTTTTTTATGTCTCCGTTACATCGTCGTACTGCGTAAGTTTCAGGTTTTTCTATTTTTCTATGGGTTTATTGGTCCTTTGAGGCTTTCTATTTTTTCTACGTGGCTGTTGTTTTTATCTGTAGCTGTCGTTTTTACATGATTTGTATCTATTTATTCTCTACTATGTGTAAGGGTGGTTGGGACGGAGAGTTGGGCCATAAAAGACTCTTTAAACCTACCGCCCCGGTTCTCAAGGCTGGGCACCCAGGGTCATGCCTCTCTCTTTCTGTTTATATTATTGTCTGTGTTTTGTGTGGTTGGGTGGGTGGTTTAAGGGTTCTTTCCTTTTCCTCTCATATTATCTTTTAGCTAAATATATGTTTTTTCATGTGCATGGACAGGGCCGCATTTAAGTTTAAACTCTCTCAACATGAGTATAGACACATCTGTGGGGCAAGTACATAGACTTACAAGTAAATAAAAAATCCTGCGAATTTAAAAAAGAGGCATATAGGGATCGTATAAAAAGAAAGGGAGACAAGATAGGGATTGTGTTTGTGGAAACACAGAGATGCTAGCGAGGAGTTAGGACTCCCACAGGTCATTACAACAGCCCTATATCGTCGTATCGGTGCTTTACTACACATGCGCACCAAGTTTCATCTCCATGCGTGGTACCGTTAGTGAGTTTGAGGAGTGAAGAAGTAATTTTAAAGAAAAGTCCTGAGGCTATTTGTTGTTGTGGTCGTCATGGAAACGATGTTACACATGTGCGTACCAAGTTTCATCTCCATGCGTGTGGGTACCGTTAGCGAGTTTGAGGAGTGAAGAAGTAATTTTAAAGAAAAGTGCCTGAGGCTATTTGTTGTTGTAGTTGTCATGGAAACGATATAATACACATGCGCACCAAGTTTCACCTCCATGCATGCTACAGTTAGCAAGTTTGAGGAGTGAAGAAGTAAATTTAAAGAAAAGTGCCTGAGGCTATTTGTTGTTGTTTACAAACATGTGTTGTTGTGATTTTTAATGTTGGTGATTGAATACATTATGTCTACAAAGTTCGTTCACATAGCTCGTACCAATTGTGAGTTACACTGACACATGTAGTATAACGTATTGCCCATTATAATGTATTGCCTGGGGCAATTTTGTTGTTGTTTACAGTAAACAACATTGTTTACAAACAAAAAAGTATGACGTTGCACATGTGGTCATCGATATGTACATTCCTACAAAATTTCACTCATGGCTTATCTCTTTCGGTTTTTGAGTATGCTGGTCGAAGAAGAAGAAGAAGAAGAAGAAGACGAAGATGATTGATGAACAAAACTCCCTATCAATAGCTCCATACATCTATGATGCTAGGTACCATGTCAATCCCTATATACTAAGTACTACCGTACTTAGTGATAAGTATGCGAATGTGTCTGCTTTACTAACTGTTCAGGTTGACTAACTTCCATTAGAGCAGTTTTCTAATCTGATAGTGCAATTAGTTACAAAGGAGTTGCCTGTTTCTAATGAGGAAGGAACAGTATTGGATAGTTATGTTCACCCCCAGGCACTCGCCATTTTAGTGCATGCCACACTCTAAGTTGGCTCTACGCCTCATAATGGAAAGCTGAGCTGTACTATTCCGAGTACAGTGAGAAATGCTGCAACATACTAGTATATAGAGACCTGACAAATGCAACCATACCTACATTATGCATAAGCAACCATTGCACCATTTGCTTCCTAAGTACTCTCTCCCACAGGTGCACACTAACTATACAGATATTGGCTGTGTGCTGCCATCCTTTGCATTTATGCTGCCACACCATCCCTATTACTGGACTTTGTAGATGGAGAATGACCCTGGGGTTGCAAATGTGGGGTTAAGGAAGCTGCGAAGCGTCTCTGGCTATAATATATGGCATTCAGAGTTCATTCGCTCACAAGGTAGTCTGGTTTTTAGAAATGACTCACTTTTACCAGATTCTTCTTAGATTCCAAGTCCTTTACTACACTGGCTGAGAAAAATGCCGAGTCTGGAAGAAGATGGAATACCCTATCTTTAGAACAAAAAAGTCGTTACAGGGATGAAGCAGCAGCATGCTCTACTCGTTTCAGCAGACACAATAAAAAGCGAGAGGTGTCAAGAGTGCTGAAACATCTGGAAGGAATAGTGAATATGCATGCAAAATATAGCCTAACATGTATTTTACATCTTGCTTTGTACAGAGTGAACATGCCGATATGGTACCAGGGTTAGAGTTGATGTACATTGCTGTAAGCGGTGGAAATCACTTTGTTGGTGGGACTGGACTAATGATGTTGATGAATCCTCGGAGTTTAATACTTCAGCCAGAGGGTAGGTCTTGTTTAGTTGGTTTAGTACTCACACTACCTGCATTAAAAGTCCCTAAGCTCTTAGTTGCAGGGAGGGGAAAGACCTATGGTGCCCTTTCCCCCTGCCCACAGCCAAACTGTTTCCCCCAGTATTTCCTACTTTTGCCAGAAGCCTAAGAATCAATCTAAGATGCCAACCTTTCTGGAGGTTTTCCCCATAAGAAATTAAGATGTGATTAGAAACATTTACACCAGAAGTTTTCCGAAATCCCTGAAAGTGGACTCTTACTGACCTGTGACAGCAACTACAGTAATGAACTTGCCTTATGATGTTCTTGTTGATTTTATTGCGTGGTTCATATTGTGTCTGTGCAGTGAAGACATGGAATCTTGTCAATCAGCTTCCGAGCTACCCGTACAGCCTAAAGCTGTGTTTCACGATCACTGTTACTGTAAGTGCCAGTATTAACTCTTGAATGGTGGACTTTTGTGGTGTGATGTTCATTGTCGTGTAATTCACTGTCATGTAATTCACTTTCAATCCCATTATACGTCATGATAAATGGACATGAACTTATACGTGCTCAATCATGAAAATATAGTCATCCCAGGACAATTAAAAGAAAACCTAACTATTAAGGATGACTACGTTGGATGAGGTCTATATCGCAATCTAATGCCACATAACTGCTCCAATCAGCAATATTATGTCGTTGCAACGTCGATCACCAGTCTCATGCACTCTAATTCACCGTGAAGGTTATAATATAACATCATGATGTTCATGTAGCAACACAATGACCATACACGAAAAAGTTAGTTAGTTTGCTCTGCTGGGAGAATCTGTGCAAAGTCTCCATCCAGACACGGCTGTATTCCTCTGATTCCTCAGTACGTTGTAGTTGTTGTGATACACAAGCAGCACCTGGTTCATCCATAGACCCTTTCGTATCATCCTGCACATAAACAATAAGATGCTCAAAGAAATAATGCATCAGTCAAGGTGTACTTACATTAGCATACGCAATAAAGTTGACAATTTGTTGTTGGCATAGTCTGATACGTTGTGTTAGTAGGCATATTGATCCCAATGTGTAAGTGTCCTGTGCACCAGTGTCTTGAAGGCACTTTCTTGCTTGGAGAAGACAGCTACGTTGAGTTGCGTAGTGATCAGCACCAATTCTTCATTTCTGCACTGCAGTCGTCCCACTTCTTCCCCGGCTCTTTGTTTTTCATGATAACAGCGCACTGCATCTTGTTGATACTGTCAGGGACAGTTGAGGTTCCAAAAGGAGTGTTGTATAGACAGACAAAGTTGTTGCATCCTCCCACGACATCCTGTTTGTAGTTGATGATTTAGAGTTGTACTCATTAATTTTAGTACTTCTTCAGTTGCCTGGTGACTACAGTGATACGCCTTGAGAGACGAATGGCAATTTTCTGCCATCTGAGGATGACAGCAAATATAGCTTTTTGTTAGTTGCAGAATACAATATCTTACTGTATACTTGACTTTTAGCCGGAGTAAGTGTAGACGCTCCCTCACTGCCGATTCAATTTCAGTCATAAGCTCTGACTGACCTGCATACAAAGAGTCTATGACGTAAAATGAGTGTGTCTTACTGCATTGGGGTTGGACTAAGGTCACTTTCCTGTTGAACCCAACCAACAATGTCTTCATCAGTAAATACAGCTAGGTATTACATAAGAATAGAGTGATAGAATTTGCATATATGTACTAAAGTCTACCTAACGACTTGTTCGTAGTTCCTTAGTTTTTGACTCAGCCTCTTGTTCGACACGCTTTGCATGATCTAATCGCTTGTTCAGTAGCTTACCTAAGAGTTAGAGTGATCACATGAAGCTGTGATTCAACAACATACTCATGTTTCTGGCCGTTCTTCGTGCATAATGAGCAAGGCATCAGTCAATACATCAATTCGGTGAGATGGACGCATTTCTTTTGTCATGCAGAGAACCTACGGAGGTATGACCACAGTCGCTCTAGTACCTCCCCATCACTTAGACCAAACCCAGGAATACTCCTTGGATTAAACTCAATCTGTGTGGCATATCCTCACAGTGAGATATACAATCCAGTTTGTATAGTGTTTTACCTGGCAGGCCATCTTATGGCATATGCATGAAACACAGGAATAGCAAGCTCAACGGTCCCAGCAAGTCCCTTCGTCCAGTATTCTAAAGTTTACGTTAAGAGTAAAAGGCAGAGGTAATTAAAATGAAGCTAACTTACCATTAGATGTTTTTTCAAAGTACAAGCAATGTCATACATGAATTGTATGTGGTGATACGAAATTTCGCCCTCAATTTCTCGAGTAAAAGAACAGAATCAGAGATCCTGCAATCAGGGGAGTTTGAAAATGAAGAAAGATACCTGTTTTGCACACTACCTTTCCCCATGTGAAGGCTAAGAAAACAATTGGATACTCGTGCCTACATGCTGCTCCCATCACACCAGTGTCATCTAGACGAGAATATCTCGATTTGAACGGAGAGCATTTCCAGCTAAGAAGTCACTGCATTGCTGTATAAAAAGCTAATACAACTTGAAAACGTAACTGTAACAAACCTGCGTGCCTCTATAAACAGTAGTGGGGACAGGAATAATGGGTGATGTAATTATTAACCATGGATTGATCTAGGAACATTTTTGTTCCACTAAGTGGCCCATGTGAGCTTGATCCTGCTGCTTTCTTTCGACACAAACCAAAGTTTCCATCAATGGAAATTGTCACAGTCCCTTCAGTCTATACGCGTAGTGCACAAGATAGGTAGTAGCTACCTACACAAGATTTTAACCTTAGGACACGCTGGGCAAGCTGCGGAGACATTTTCACACACACCCTTTAGTGATCGAATCTGTCCTTGTAGTATCTGTGTTAATGTCAATAAAGCACCACCCAGAAAACGAATGAATAACCTACCGATATTCTTCAAAGGCATCAATTAGCACAGGGTATGGTACAGGGCATCGGGAAAAGGATAAAAGTTAATGGTGATGTGTGTTACTGGCATATAGCACACACCTGCCGTAAACTCGCTGTGATCTTAGCTCTAGCACCGTAGCAAAATCTTTCACAGCCACCGACACTCAAGTAACGAAAGCTCTAGCCAGTCATTAGGGCAAAAGAAAGGCTACAGCAGGACGTTTAGGAGTGCCTGGCCAATAACGAAGTCGCATCAGTGTCAGTGCATCTGGTTCACACTCACAAAATGTCCTGAGACGTCTGTGGCATTCCTGTTTATAATAAAACTCAACAAAAATAAACATTCCCTATAACTTACCTTCTATGTGAAACAACGTAACAGATCGCGGCTTTTGCTTATCACATAAATGCAAATGTTGATTGAAACATAAGCCAGGAACATCAAAAGGAATGAAACACACACCCTAGGCAAAAAAAAACATATTTCAATACTGTATATTATGTGTATAGCTATACATAGCACTAACATTCCAAACTTCTGGACAATGATGGAAAAAGGAGGATTTATGCTGTAACACTGCACATCTTGGACAGAAGTATGAACACGGACCACACTGCAAACACCTAACTGTGGCTCTTTCTTCACAGCAGCATTTAACTTCAGGTAACCCAAACCCTTCAGTTAAAACTTGTGTTGCACTAGATCTCAAACTGTCCCACATTTCAGCTAACTTTTCTTTACGTTTGCTATGCGCTGAAACATCCACAGCACCAGTTTCAACAACATTTTCATGGCATATTATTTCCCCGGAATTTCACGATCCTCCACTGCCAGAGACACATCACTGGAAGTTAGGTTGGGGGTCGGTATCACAGAAACTATTTCCCTCCGAACACCAATGCGTGGTCTTCGACTTCGAGTGCGTGATACAAAATTAAGAGGTATTTCGTTACTTCTTCTAATGTGACGCATCGCAGCCATAATCTAGTGGTGTAAAGGGCTGTGTAGACACTGAGGTAACAAACCAATCTATGATAGCTGGCTTACTCTGCTCATCCAGATGGGTAATGACACAGTTTCACAAAACCCATGTATCTAGCTGGACGTATGTACCACGACCGGGCGCCGCGTCTAGTATACCAACCTCGACAGCAACACTGCACTGGTGGGGCAACAGAGTCACCCGGTGCTTCGTAGCTATGTCTAAACAAACCTCAACAAGTGCACCAAGGGCGACGACGGCAGAGCCTCCGATGCGTTGGGGATAAATAGCAGGTCCCTCCGCTGTGCAGAGCCAGGCAGGCCAGGAACAGTCTTCTCTTCAAAAATTGTATCTTTCACTGGTCCGTCCTCATCTTGAATATGCGTCCCAGGTCTGGAACCCTCATCTACAGAGAGACATACTTAAGCTGGAAGGGGTGCAGAAATTTGCACTTAAAATCTGTCTCAAGCAGTGGCACCTACCTTACAAGGAATATCTCTCTGTGTGTTCCCTACCTAACCTGCAAACTAGGAGGGATTACTGTATAAACTTATGTTTGCTATACAAGATTTTGAACAACATATGTGATTTTCCAGACTTTCCACTACAGAGGAGGACTTTCAATTATCCCCACAGAAGTATATACTTCTACATTTGTTTTGATGAAAGCAAAGTCTAACTATTTTCTTTCTTCATTCTCTCTAACCTATGGAATTCTTTACCTCCCTCTGTAACCTCCGCCACATCTCTATTATCATTTAAACACAACTTAATCAATCACTTAAGTGTACAACAAGTCTTATAGCGTAAAGTGCATACAGCAAAATTAAGTGTACAAAATAATGAAATGTAGGTTACAAAATGAAACTTAGCAATATTACACGATACAGATGGGGCAAAATCGCTCACAACCATTCACACCCACAACCCTGGTTTCGGCGCAGTCAACATGTAGCCACCGACCACACACACAAGAGATCCACTCAGTTCCCAGTCCTTCAGCAAAATCTTGGTAATTGCCAAAGCACATGCAGCATTCATCAGTGTCAATGTCCTCACTCTCGTCTTGAAGACATCTCCTCTTTGGCAGAGGTTGCACTGCGAGACCAGAAGAGGACTAGAGAGGAATGTTTGAGAGCGAGCTATCAGAGTGAGGAGTTGAAGCAGATTAGAGTGGTGAAGTCTCACATGGCAGAGTTGATTTTGAAGATGAAGGTGTTGCTTGATGCAAAATGTGCAACTCACTTTGACGTGAAACTTTGGGGATATGTTCAGAAAGAGAGTGTCCAGGTTCTTGTGTTGCACTGGGACGATGAAGCTCCAACCAACGACTGTAATCTGCATCTTTGGGGTCGTATCCCTCTTCAAACGGTCGTCTGAAGCACTCGACCTGATCATCGGTGAAGGACACTGAGGGATCATTAGAGATTTAAGTCTCCGATTGAGCCTCAACTGCAGATGAACATTCCTCCTGCACCTCAGTTTCCAGGTCACTAACAACTGGGTCAATGGCATTGGTGTTGAATGGATAGACACCACAGGTCTTAATGATATTTGACAGAGTTACTGCAAGAAGCCAGGCTTTAGAGAAAAGGGAATTGAAGTTAAAAGGTTAGCAACGATTGTGAGTGGGCGTATGTTTCAGATATTTTTTTCAATGGCACAGCAAAAACGCTTGTGATTTATGGTGAATTTAGGTATATTTCTCAGATTTTTCCTACCTTGTTTTCTAAACTCATTAGCATATTCATATTCCTCCTCAATACATTCTCTATGAGAGAGAAAACCCGTGCGCGACTCACCCAGGAGCGAACGGTCCATCTCCATTATGCGCAATGGCGTTCTTTCTGCCTCCTGCGGCACGCGCAGGCGTATTAGGCCGTCCCGAAAAATAGGCGTGGCCAAGTTTTGAGCACGTTGACCTTTGCCACCCGGTCACGCCCGTTTTTTTCTATAGCGCAAAATTAGCTTCCCGCGTACCGAAGCAGGCCACTGCGCATAATGGAGACGGACCGTTCGCTCCTGGGTGAGTCGCGCACGAGTTTTCTCTCCCATAGAGAATGTATTGAGGAGGAATATGAATATGCTAATGAGTTTGGAAAACAAGGTAGGAAAAATCCGAGAAATAATATATCTAAATTCACCATAAATCACCAGCGTGTTTGCTGTGCCATTGAAAAAAATATCTGAAACATACGCCCATGCACAATCGTTGCTAATCACTTTGTGCTGATTTTGCTAGGATTTTGCTGGATGAAATCATGACACACTGATGTACAGTGTGACTTTTAATTAAAAGGTGCGAACACACCACAATCAAGAGGTTGCATAGTGTGTGGAGGAAGACATAACATAATTATCCGATTTTCTTTTGCAACACAAGGCTGATAATGCGTGCTGTGTCCATCAAGTAAAAGTAGAAGAGGATGCATGGACACAGCATAGGTGAAGAAAATGCTCCACTAGCCAACCCTCAAAAACTCTGTTGTTATCCAACCTTTATCACTTAGCCCATACTTTGTACCTGGTATTTCGTTTTCGGTCCAGGCGTGGTTGATAATAGCATCAAAAATTCCCAGAGGGAGTTATAATAGTTTCGCGTGGCATGCCACGCCGAAACATCCCACCGCCACACGCGAGACTGAGACGACGGGCCGGCATGGCCATGTGCTGCATTTGTGTTGTTCGTCCGCTTTCCTTGCCTTACATGCATCAATTGGTCTATGATGGGTCTATGTGAGCTCAGACCCAGAAAAGCCTGCCTACACAAATAGTAGGCGGCAAAACACCAGGTCGAGCTGCTTTATTCTTTTCAGTCCAACTGCGAATTGCGCTACGTGTAAGTCCGCTGTCAGGCCACCACTCAGAGAAATGACCGTGGCAGCAAGGTAAGCGCGGCAGCAGCACTCGCGGAGACTAATCCTCAGTCCAGCATGCGCGAACAAGTCGCGCGGCTGGCTGGAGGCCGCTGGTAAGCAGGACTGAAGGCGGTGAGTCGGCACCGTATAGCCGGCGCAGAATGGTCGCCTCTCCCCCACTGGTGGAAAGAGAGTGAGCCAGAACAAAGCTAGGGCTAGAGTGGACGCACCGGAACGATGCGTCCCCTCACCGACTGGGCAAATTTCTGTTCTCGCCGAGTTTTTGTGCGAGACTGCGCGCGCGACCGAGGGGGGCGGGGCTGGAACTTCCATCGTAACCCTTTCTCCACTGTTTTCTCGAAGTGGTTCAATGGCGACGAAACTTTCCGGCTATTCAGAGAGAGAGAGGGCAGTTCTGCACGAGTGTAGGAGTAAATCTGCCCTCGGTGGCCTCAAGTGGGGTCTCCCCTCGCTGGTGCCTCTGTGGGCGGCCTTCAGAGCCGGACTGTTGCCGCGTTTTGCCGCGGCACCGTGCTACACCGTATCCTTCGTCCTCTTCTCCTTTCTGGGCGCCATGTCCAACAACCAGTCTTGCATCGAGAACATCCTTGCCCTGGAAGACTCGGAGCTGGCAGGCAAGCTGAGGAAATCCCTACCCAGACAGGCCCGGCGATACGACCAAAAGAGAGCACGAGAGAGCTCGTCTATGACCAGAGGCAGGGCTGAGGGCGATATGGCCTCCAGCGAGGCGACGAGGAGAAGAGTGGATATGTCGCAGTGGGTAGGCCAGGGTCGGGGGAGGGAGGGTAAGGGTGGAGGAGGAGGTGATGGAGACGGTGGGGCATTGATGGAGAGACAGGACAAAGGAAGGGGAGTTAGAAAAAACAAGTATGGGGACGTAATCTTTGATGACGATGTCAAGTAGGACAATCCTGCCTTGCTGGTTATCAGTTTACCTTCACCTCATCTGTGCAATAATTATTTGTACTGTATCTACTGTTATCAAGATTAGTGATTAAAACCACGAAAACTGGTAACTTTTCGACACCTCTGCATGCACACAATATCTATACTGTAGCCAGGTTTCATGGTTTAAATATCAAATTTTGTTGCCAAGATGAGTTAGAAAGAAACAGTTCACATTTCATCACAAAATTCTACCTTTAAAAACCTACACACAGATAACTAAGTCTTTTGTAAACAGTTGCACCAGTGAAAGATTTAGTCACTGAAATATATAGCCCGTGGCACTGCTATAAACTGATCCATTTTGGCAGGAGTCACTTGGTGACCTGGTGCATGGCTCTGGCTACAGCTCCCACGTTGCCCGGTGTGAGAGCAACCATGGAGATCCGGCCGTCCTTGGTCATGAATATTCCAAACTCTGACTGGAGTCTGGCCACCTGCTCTTGGGTCATCCCCGAGTAACAGAACATCCCAATCTGCTCCGTGATGTGGCTCCAGTCCCGCATTGAACCTGTGCCAGTTCACAGCTACTAGGTGAATGCTCCGAAACAGCAGTAACTGTGGTAGAATATTTTACACCTGCTATTTTACACAGCTACCTCGTGTAGCTCAGTTGGTGGAGTGCTCGCCTAGACTGCAGAGTGCCGTGAGTTCTCACCCAGGGCAGCTCTTTTTTCTTTGGAAAAAGAGCTGACCTGGGTGTAGTTGACTTGTTACCTTTGCCTTTGCCTTGCTACTTCGTATATAGTTGTCACATGGATATAGTTCACACTGTTTCCCACTGACCTTCTTTCTCGAGGCCATCTCTCAGAGCCTGTCTCATCTCCATGATCCTCCCAGCCATCAGCTTCAGCTCACCCAGCCTGCACATGCACATGAGTGGGGTGGTTTAAGGGTTCTTCTTTTCCTCTCACATTATTCTTTTAGCTAGTATGCTATAAACATGTTTTTTCATGCATAGGACAGGTTAGGATGCTGTAGCACACTGCACGTGAAACGTTACCACGAACCAGCTGGCATGCAGGGGGTTGTTGGACATGAACTGCAACCACACACCTTAGGGCCTGTATAAAGACTCAATAAACAGAACCCACAGGGTACGCCACCAAGTTTGTGTGTGAAAAACTCTGTACCTAGGGATTTTATACAGGGGCACAAAGTGGTGTACAGTGGAAGACACAAGTGCGACAGACACCAGTGTGACAGAAGAAAGTGTCCATATTATTGAGGTGTTATGGGTATTGGGGAAAGAAAATGTGTCCTACTAGAGGGGTGTCCTCAAGCGCGTCTTTAGAGAAGGGTTCCACTTCATAACTGGGGCTCAGTTAAGAGAACGGAAACTATTGTCAAGGGCTGGGCAAAATCCCCCTTTTCCCATAGAATAGATACTGGTTACCATTCATTGTAGAGAGCTGGAGTGTTGAGGATGTGTGTGGCGATGCGGGCTCCGTTGATGGGTGGGTTGGAGTAGAGTGGTCGTATGATGATCTTGAGCTGGGACTCCACCCTCTTGGCCTCTTCAGGATCACTGCACAACACAGTCATTGCCCCTACTCTCTCTCCTACAGGAAGAGACAGCACAGTCATTGCCCCTACTCTCTCTCCTACAGGAAGAGACAGCACAGTCATTGCCCCTACTCTCTCTCCTACAGGAAGAGAGACAGCACAGTCATTGCCCCTACTCTCTCTCCTACAGGAAGAGAGACAGCACAGTCATTTCCCCTACTCTCTCTCCTACAGGAAGAGACAGCACAGTCATTGCCCCTACTCTCTCTCCTACAGGAAGAGAGACAGCAGAGTCATTGCTACCGGGTTGATTGCCTACACTTTCTCTTGTTACTAGACAGATGCAGTGCTGGACACCAAGATGCTAAAACACTTGGAAATTTCATTTTTTAGTCCATAGCTTGGTCATACAGGAGGCAATACAAGTGAAATGTCAAAATGTCTCTCAGTGCAGGTCTAATGACTCCACGTCACCGTCACAACCTCGGAACGAAGAAGGAAGGAAACCGGGCGACCTCGAAACTTAATCAGCCTATAAAAGGACACTTTGTTCAATTTCGCGTATTAAAGGGCACCCCTGTAATTTCCATTGTCCCAGTGAATCCTTTACACAGGTTCAGCTACAGTGAATATAACTCCACCTGACTGTCATGTGACATCAGAACCTGATGAAAGAAGGCTCTATAGTCCTATATTTGAAGTGTCCTTTACACAGATTGTCCACTGCAGGCATTTCCTCTTTGTACTTCCCATTGGATGGCAGAGCACAATGCCAGTGTTAAATAGAACATGTGGCTGTTATCATCCCTAGCCTTGCAAGAGTGGTCAGGCACATTTCTGGTGGTCACATAACAAGTGACCTGTTTTCTCAGCAAGATATCAACACACCTGCTGGCTGGTTTAGCCCACCACATCAGCCCCCACATCATCCCACACCATACATCATCCCACACCATACATGGGGGACACATACTGCATGTGAAAAGAAAACTGCACCCAGGACAGGTCTTTTTTTTCAAAAGAAGAGCTGCCCTGGGTGAGATAACCCATGACACTCTGCAGTCTAGGCGAGCTCTCTACCAACTGAGCTACCAGCTGGTTAGAGGTTCAAATCAACAACACAAAGGATAACCTCAAACCACTGTGAATGCAATGTGTTTTTGCCCAGGGAGTAGTTGACCTTGTAAGACTAAGTTGTGAGAGTTACAGGAAAACGTGCAGCAGCAATGATTGCAAAATTTCAGTTGCATGTATGCATTTAGGATCACCTAGGACATTCCAGTAAGGGTGGCAATGTTGGATACAGCTGGCAATGGTTGGCTCCTGCCGTTGGGCCAATAACATGCATGGTTAGCTATGAAATTTGTTACTTCATACTAAGTTTTGAGTCACGAAATTTGTTGTTGGTTACCCAATGCATAGTATGCCATAAGAAAAACAGGTTATGAACATGGGTTACGAGCTAAGAACAATGAAAATGCTGACCAGCTGATTTCGTGACTCAAAACTTACTGACCAGGTAAGACTAAGTTGTGAGTCATGAAATCTGCTGGTCAGCATTTTACATTGTAACCCATGTTCATAACCTGTTTTTCTTATACCATTGGGTAACAAATAACGTGACTCAAAACTTAGTCTTAAGAAGTAATGAGGCTGCTCTCTGTATAGGCAGAGACCTGCTGAACATGCAGGGCAGCTCAGCAGGTACGTGGGACTCAAAACCAACAACCGTACTTACTATAATAAACACACAATGACTAAATACCATAGAGTCCAAGGTTCTTGGAGAAGGACTGGCAAAGGAGGAGATTGTGTCCGTCGGCTGCCAGCTGCCTCACTCCTGCAGCATCGTTGTCCAGATCCCCAGTGGCAAATCCCTGGTAGGCCATGTCCACCACCACAAAATGACTTCTCTCCTGAGGTGGGGAGCGAGTGCGTACTGAGTGAGAGTTTACTGTGGTACAGCACAGTTACGTAGTTGAGGTTTTGCATATTCCTATGTAGTATCATATTGTGTTTCAGATATGAACCGCTCTCTGCTGAGCTGCCCTGGTGTTATAGCTCAGTCATTAAGAGCACTCTGTCTAGACTGCAGAGTGTCCTGGGTGTAGTTGACTTGTTTGCTCTGCTTCCCCCTCATGGCCTTGTTAAAATGTGCATGAGACAACTGGGGGGGCGGTAGATTGTAACGGGGCTCTAACTAGTATTGCTTTGGCTGATCCTCATTTTAGCGAGGTATGACTTGACAACATGACTTGAAGTGCAGTACAAAAGATCAGGCTGGAAGTAAAACACAGACACTTTATGCCAACCTTGCATATTCTTGATATCTCTTTCCACTCGGCCATCTAGAAGTGTATCACCATACTTTGGTCCAGCAGTGATATAACCAGTGGTTTACCTTGGGGTCGACTCCGGTGGGGTTGTGGGCACACGCATGAAACAGAACAACAGACTTCTCCGGTAGACTCTGGGGAAAGAGAGATGTAAGAACCATACCAACAGCTTCCCTATTCCCCATTCCCCCGTGAGAAGATATCATGCTATAGGAGCATATGTATGCAACAAGTTGAACATGCTCTTTCAGCACTGAAGGTAACAGACTCATTATGCTCTGCATCGTAGTGCTAAATACTGTAGCAAGGTGGTCAATGTATACCAGCATGGTCTATCGACATAGCGACATTAACACACGAAAGAGAAAGGTATACAGTGTCTACCTGTAGGTCGTGGTAGAGGCCTGTGGAGTCTAGACCACAGGTTGAGGAGTCGTAGTAGCTGTAGGACTTGACCTCCAGACCTGAAGAACTGGGGGGAGTGGTGAAATTAGAATATTCTACCCACCTTGACACTTTCCTGGCAATTAACATACCAGCATGCAAGTGCTAGATAGCATGGATATACAGAATAGCTTTTTCAATGCCCATCTGTGCGTCTCACTTGCAATTATACACTAGGGGTGAAAGGTGTGTGGAATCAATTCTGGGTTCTCAGTGGGCATAAGGCGTTTGTGCTGTGCTAACCCTGTCATCTTTAGCACATGCAAATACGTACACTACCAACCATTTGTACGGTGACTTTTCAAAACAGAAGAGTCTAGGCAGGTTCTGTGACGTAACATTGGGTTAATCCCAGAATGTGGCTGCTAACAGTGGCACTAGTAGACAAATGTTACACACAACAACTAAGCATCTAGAGAAGTAACCGTAGTTGTGTAGTTGTGTAGTTGTGTACCGAGGGTCAATGACAGAGGCAGTGGGTGTGTATACCTGAAGACTGGCTTGTGGTTGGGCCAGGAAGGGTTGGGCAGGTAGATGGTCTTGGAGCCAGGCCAGAACTTAGCCTGTGGAGTGAAACATGCTACTAGACATTGATACATGAGAGATGGAAATTTTTACTGTACTCATTGAAAGAAAGGTGCTGGGGAAGAGTGTGTTGGATGGAGTCAAAACTTCCCATGCTGTTAACTAGTGTGTGTGTGTACACACACTAACCAGGAACATGCCGGCCAAGCGCAGGGCCCCAGTTCCAGAGACTGTCTGAGCCGCCACATACTGCGAACACAACGAATTTTGTACATACACGTCGTCATACTTAATTTATAGTGCTTAATACGTGCATTAAGATGTCATAACTGCCCTGGGATAATAACCATATTTTTCTGACATTTGAGCAAAACTCCTGGTGTGTATATACAGTACATACAACATGTGGTAGCAGTACTAGAAAGAGGCAAAAGGGAGTTAATCAGACACTCAAATCTAGACTGATTACAAAATGAAAAGCACTAAAGTGCAAACCCTCGGTGAACTGCGCATGCGCGATACTGCTAATTGGTGGGCTGGGCTATTTGTATGCGTTTACTCGTGGAGTCATGGTCTCCTGCTAGTAGCTTGCGAAGAGTCTGACACGAGCTAGATACAGTAGTAGATAGCATGTGGGAGTTGATACATGCCATTCGTTGTGACTTCCTGAGCCCCCAAGGTACACAGAGCGAGCAGATCAGGTCGCGGTAAGCCCAGTGAGATTATGCATGTTGGCTTTTTCGCTTGTTTTCACGGCATATCTCTCGAATGCAGTTGTTTCAGAAAAATCACCACAAATTTTCTGACCTTCATTGCCCGTTAAGTAAGTGTATCGTTTGTGAGGCGAAAAAACATTGGAGAACAGTGAGATAGTAACAGACAGACAGACAGACAGACAGACAGACAACCCAACTACCGTACCCTCGATGCGCATGCACGCCGAGGGTAACAAGGGACAATGTTTACAGTGCCAGCTACATACATCAGTCAGGGACATACCGATTTCTCTGCTAGTTGGCTGAAGTTCTTTCCAAAGGCGAGGGTAACGGCAGACTCCTGGAAGTCCTCGTAACCAAGAATCCCTGCATACTCCTTGTCCAGGTCCTTGGATGTCAGCTCAGCCTCTGCCTACACATGGAGCAAAGACCCTACCTATCACATTGTGGTAACAGCTAGTGCTGCACTAACAACCTCTACATACAATCGGACAAGCACAACTAAAGAAATGGGAAAGAATGTGGTGTGTGAAGTAGCTATATCTAGCAATGGCCACCCTGCACTCATTCAGGGGTAGATTGAGTTTCATATGATGCCAGATCCCCATGAAACTTGCCTTCCTGACGGTAGGGAGAACAAAGGGTTTGTTGTTGGCGTCACGATACGCCCCTATAGCCAGACTGATCTTCTCCGGTCGAGGGTCCTTCTTGAAGGCCTCCACCAGTCCGAATATGGCGTCTGGGGGACCCTGCTCCACGTGGGTCCACCATGACCTGCAGTAGTTTCACCTCCTGAGCTATGTTATAGTCAAGCTAATCACGGGCTCACGTGGTCCTGGTTGAAGCAGACACCAGCAAATGCCTTATTCTGGCGAGCCTACCAAAGTTCCAAAGAGCCATGGCTGTGTACTCAACTGTTTGAGCATGCGCGTACTTAATTTGCACATTTGCGCATGCGTAACACATAACGATAATTCATCTCCTCTCCCAACGAGCTATGAACTCAATCTTTTATGTATTTAAACATGGATAAATATTTTCCCGCAGTTGTGGATAAGCCCTTATGATACACCTGCGCATGTCTTGCAACGAAGCTCCTCAGCTGATGGATTGCTACGTATATAGAGAAAATGAGACCATGTAATGAACCATGTCACAAACCAAGGGGATACTGTTTGAGTCCAATGTATTCACTTTCAATTGGACTGAGCTAGCTACGTGTGATATAAGGCTCCACATAATGGCTAATGTGGTATAAAATCAGAGTGGGCTTTACAGTGTGCATTCTATCACCCTAAAACAGAGTTGGGCGAAAAGAATCAATACTCCCCCTCTAAACAAACAAGGTATATACATTTCAGCAAAACAATGCAGAATTTATAATATTATTATAGTAAAGTTTGATTGTCGGCTTTGGAAGTCAGGGTTCACAACATACTATCCATACTACATGGGTAACAAATTTGTGAACCCTTTATTTTCTCGCACTGGTGCCCATTACGACACAACCCTCTTAGGGCAGAGGGCAATAGTGCTGAACCTGCAATTCCTAATTTGCTCCAAAACTTCAGGCGCCACTTCCTTGGGCAGCCATAGTTAGAGTGATACAGAATTTGGGAGGTACTTATTAGTAATCTGATTTACTTGAAAAGCATATTATGATATAATGTGTTTCCTCTCTACATTCTGGCATTGGTTGGTGCCATAATCATTGCCAGCAACTATTCCACACGAGTGACTCGGCTGTGGAAGCTATATACGTTGATGGTGTGTGTTGTTCACTTCCCGAGGACAAGGTGCAAACCTTCCTTCAACATCTCAACACCCTGTCACCATCCAACCATCGATTCAGTTGATGGAGAATGACAATATACCTTTTCTTGGTGTACTTTGGCTCCACAGCCAGTGAGAATGGATTTGATTTCCATAAGGGTTTATTATATAAGCCAATACCGGTCGATACCTTGATTTCTCCTCTCACCATCCTGTCACCCTCAAAGCATCAGTGTGAAGGACTCCTCAGAGTCGTGCTGTGGCACCCTCTTCCTCTCCTGACGCAGTCAACGAAGAGCTTTCCAACATTGTCAAGGTTCTGACCGCGAATGACTACCTGAGAAGGTTTCTTAACAGACACCCCCAGAGACCCTCATCTCATGGAGGTAATCAAACACCAACCTCCACCATTGTCATCCTCTACATTGCTGGATTCTCTGAGACTCTCGGGCGAATCGTTTTAGGTGTGAATGTTTACTTTTCCAACCCCCACATGCATGACTCTCCAAAAACTGCTGGTTAGAGTAAAGGACACTACACCCCTGTTATATAATTGACATTGATAGTTGTGTACAGCATCCCTTGTAGGTCTTGTACGGGCGGCTTTACGTAGGACAAACTGACCACATGCTGAAAACTAGAGTGGATGAGCATAAACCAGCAGCAAAGACCGATATTCCCGCAGTTGCCACGTCTGGCTACACAAACATCAGATTGACTTTCAATCAGTTTCTATATCCTTGCTCTAGTTTCTGCACTAATACTTTCTATTGCCCACCTTTCTGACTTCCTGGATATATGATGTCATTAGTATTCATTCCTGATTATAAAGTAGTGGTTGGCACCTATTGTACTACACTGAAGAGGATTGCAGACTGCAATCGTAACTAGTGTGTGAAAGAATATTTTTTGACTGGAGTATTTCAGTGAAATGATAATTATTTTGTCACATACCACATTCAGCTGCAGCACATACAATTGTGAACTAACACAAAAATCGTGCTAGGTTTTCACTGTTCCAAAAACACCAAATTGACTTCCTGACTGTTTCATTGCGGGCTCTTAGGGATGAAACCGCACCAAATTCTCTGGCTAGAATAAGATCTAATGCCGACTGGTCATACCTGTGACACCCGACATAGTGACCATCGTGTCTGTTTGTCAAATGACAAGGTTTTATTGTAGCTCCAGCTGGAGCTATGCATTCCTTGTGTAGAGCACAGTCCAACCAGGGCTCGATCAATACCTCCTTCATCATAGCATTAGCCCATAACAGCCAGCCACCAGCCTGAATGGAGTACATGTTTGCCAAGGCCTCCCTAGACTTTGGATACTGCAGATACTCAATCATTCCATCATGAGTGAACTCGATTGCTATGTAGCGCAATCTTCCTGCAGCAAATAAGGGAAAATGCAATAGGTGTTCGAGTGCCCTTCTTATATCACATGATCTCATTCTCATGCTTGCATCTCCGTACATGATTATATCGTAATCCAGGGACACTTTATGTATTACGATTGGTTTCCACGCATATGTCCGAAGGTCTCTCACATAAGAAAGGTTCTTGTAGTCACTAAACGGGAACGGTTGTATTTCAACAGTTTTATACTGTTGTTTTATTGTTCTTTTGTTTTTGTCATTCAATCCGAGATCATAAAGAATGATCTTGTTATGTGGAAGACACGTCTCTACCGAAGAAAGCATGCCAAGAGACTCACGAAAATGGTTGTCAGAGATTGCAGTGACAGTAACGAGACGCCGCATAAAGGCTTTCACCGTGAGGCGACCGTCGTCTGAGCCATCTTCCAGCGTCTCTTCCAGTGGCGAAAGGTTCACGGAACTTAGCTTGAGTACGTACGATGCCACCAATATTCCTGCGATGAAGCCCAATAGGTAGCTAGCCTGCAACTCGATTTGATAGGGAAAGAGAGAGACACGACACAATCCCCATTATGGAGCCACACCAACTAACTGAACTCAACTAAACTTCATGGACTTTTAGGGGATGCGCACTCCATAGGGCGCACACAACAGAGGAAGTTGGAAGGAATTGCGGTTGCCGGCGGAATCGCGAAAGAATTCCAATTCACCGGTGACAGTCAGAGGCTCGGTCAGAGGTGCTTACATCCGAAGTTATGGCCGAGTTTGTTAGCTCAAAGTTTGCAGGATCCGCTTGAAATCGTGCAGAGAGTTGTAGGATGTGCTTATAAAAGGTATTGTACAGCTTTATAAATCTCGTGTACCCGAGTGGTGCGAGGGCGTACGCTGTAACTCGCTGGGTAACCAGGGGTAGAGGGGGTTTGACCATATTTTCAGTATGTTCTGCCCAGGATAGACCTACCTGTCTACAAAACCACGTAGATACATTCTCTACGGAACACAAACTGCTGACTCAGCAAAATTGCAGTTTAGGAGATCGCCCACGCAAAACTATTCCGCGCAGACCACCGCGCTATATAGCCGCTCGATATTATCAGTAAAAACCTGATCCTGAAGACGTCATATCCGTAGTGTCTGAAACCCTCTTCCTCTATCGAAGTCCGCGGTGCTCCGTTACGACGGAATGGCCCCATATAAAAGGGAACTTTCGGATATTGCCGATAGCCAAAAATGCTAAGAGGACTTGCAAATATCACGCAGCGGAGGTTTGCCACTGGCGGCAATGCTGGTCGCGGATCACCGAGAACGGCCCGAATGCCGAGACGGGAGGCAATGGCCAGGCGTCGCGAAGTGTCGATCGTGCAGATGAACGAGCTGTACGCACGAGTAGTCTCCAGTCATTTCGGATACAAGACGAACAGAAGAAGAGTCATAGAATCCAAACTTCTGGAAGGTATCACTGCAGAATCTACAGGAGATGAAGTGGCAGTCGCTTTCACACGTTTGTCCTGACTAAAGACGCCGACAATTTGGAAGAGTTTGACAGAGTCATGACACAGGGCTTTACCTCGGGCGGCGTAGAGCCATTGACTACAGCTCTGATGGACCCCGTAGTAGCACAAGGTTTGAACCAACAGCCCCTGACTAAAGAGAGTTTTGCTGAATTTGTCAGAGATTCTCGTGAGTATGCTCAGGATGACAACTTCAGCATTGCAGTTGAGGTGAATCCATCCGGGGCAGCTGATGGTTGGGAAGTAGCTGGAGTCATAATCCAGTTTCTGGAGGGGTACATTGCAAAGAACCCCAGGGAACAGAAAGAATTCAGTAATCTAAATGACGATGACAGGGCTAGATGGGTAAGTGAGGCTAAGGCTATACCACGTAGCCAGGATTTCATCGAAAAGGTTCTTGAGAAGTACCATTGGACTGAGCATCTTGGTGGTACGCTGGATATGTTTGATATGAAGGAGGTTTTGTATGGACCAGATCCCATCACCTGCCAAGACAACGTGGCATATGGATTTATGACGGGCGTTGAACCCAAGTATCAAGGAATGAGTTTGGGAGGTTTGCTTTTTCAAGCGCACGAAGCACAGAACTATGCAAAGGGAATCGATGCATCCATAGGGGAGCTTACTAGCGTTTCTCGTGTTCTTGGGCGAACATTTGCATGGAAGAAGCACAAGGAAGTGCTGTACAAGGATTACATGGTATGGAGGTACCTGACCTCCAATGGAACATATCACATGCCACCAGATGGAAAAAGATACTCTCAAGAAGAGATTCTCAGCAAAGGCCTTGTTGGAGAACACAAGCATGCACCCTGGGCTGACATTGATTGGGTGGGTCCTCCTCATTACCAAAAGACGGACAGAATTCAATATAAACCTGATCTCAGATATCCTGGGGGATGGCACAATGGAGGAAAGAGACATGCGATTCCAAGTGTCATTCGTGGAGGTGTTGCAGCATACAAAACGTATCCTTCACCACTGCCAGTTTTGTACGATGAGAATTTAATTACTTCTGCTGCACCAGCATAATAGAGCCTCTCCTCATACTCTAAAAAAGAAATGTATAATGTGTCAATACTGTTCCTATGATAGTTTAATATTGTACACTATGTATTATTCAAGAGCATGATAGTTGAATTACAGATTGAATATCTCTCCCCCTTCTGCACGTTAGCTATCAGGAACTACTGTAATGTTATTGTGTCATATTTTGTTTGCAAGACAGTGTAGATGTGGGTGTGCATGGTATGCAACTTCTGTGATTCACAGGATGAGTAGAGGATGAGTAGAGGAAGTACACACAACCCTACAAAGGAAGTTACACATCCCCATTACAAGGAAAGAGGAAAGGAGGACAGCACAAGGGATGCATAATGCTGCAGGAAATGACGTAATAACATCACACTTGGTAACTTTGGTATAATTATACAGGTATCGAAATTGACACAGGAGTGTCAGCAAACTAAATTACTGCGCATGCGCACAGACTGGGTGTCAATCTAACCAAGAAAAATCTGCTTTGCGCCTGATCTTTGTCTTCCCGAGAGCAAGCCAGGCTCTGCCCCGTTCCAGCGTCCGAGGTCTTCCGCGACAAGAGTGCACGTGCGACCGCGCCTGGCGAGCCTGTGCTTTCTGCGCGTGCGTAGCCGCAACTACCATCGCCTAGTGACGTGACATACTGCACTCTCGCCATTGGCTTGCACGCGGGAGCATTCTCATTGAAGTTTTAGTAGTAGTAAAGGGCAACGGATCCATTGCTGGGCTTTATCCATTAGCACAGTCTAATGATGCACCACTCCACTCCACTCCATTCAGAGGACTTGTTGATATTTTTGAGCAGCATCTTGGATATTCCACATTGATCCTTGCTGAACCTTCACTCCTGAGAATAATTGATAGCTACACCATTTTCTACAAAACTCTCCAGTTATATAGAAAGAGTAATACTGCCATCACTAATTATGCCTTTCCTACAGACTGCCTTTTACCCCCCACTTTTTTTATTTTTATGGTGTCATTACTCTGTGTGAGCTGCATGACGTAGGCATACAAAATTTTCACGACACTCGCCTTGCCTGTACGTGCTTACCTACCACTGGTTCCCTCTTTTGTCAGCCTATAATATGTGTTGTTATAATTATTATAGAACAGCAGCGTGGAGACACACACTGATCACAGGTGGACAGAGTGTAAATAGTAACCCTTGCTGCGGATGCATCAAAACAGCACACAGCCAGGAGGAAGACCTCCCAGCAACTGATCGTTAATGAATTATAAATAGTGAGAGCATGTCAGTGACCTCCCACTGACTATATTATGAGAGCATGTCAGTGACAAGGAATACACACATTGTGCATACATGACTGTAAAGGACTCTGGATAACAATCTATGCTCTGGCTCTCTCATAAACTGTGTCACGATCAGAGGAGTGATGACAATGAAATGATGATGGAGGTGAATGTTCCTGTGTGAGGGAGGCCAGCTGCAGTAGACAGTGTTGCTCCATACTACCAGCTGACACGACTTCCAGTAGCTTTGATACAGCCTTCTCTACCGCCACCTCTGACCTACGCAGAGGAGGATGAGTGGGGTAAAAGGAGATGGTAAGAGAAATAGGTATACAGTCAGAACTAAAAAGAGAGGCTTACCTAGTATCATGAGTCTGTGGCAGTGTTCTCTGAAGCAGAGACTGTAGAGGGTGAACCAGGTTGGTTGTCTCTTCAACAGTTAGACAGTGCATATGTCTCGCCAAAACCTATCATAAGTTAAACAGTGCAATTCAGAATAGCATCATTGCTGCATTTAATTTTTCCTTAGGAGACAGTACAGGGGTGTACTTTTCCACTCTTAAACTACTGTTGAATGGTTTGAGATGGTCGGTTCGGTTTGCTTATGTTTCGTTCAAAATGTTACTGGAAAGGAAAAGGCGATAACAAGGAATAAGAATTATATGTATAGCTAACTGGCACTGCACATACTGTGAACGCATAAAAAGATGTGAAAAATTTGAACGGCTTGCTTCGTTCAGCAAAAGATGTTCTGGTATTAGGGATGGTCAGTTAGTCATTTTGTTTTACGTACTCACGTCCCTGAAAAATGCAACACTGTTCAAACCATCATCAAAGTATATAGTTATAACAGAGTATTTGAGCTGGTTGGTACGGTTGGGGCCGGGGGTAAAAGAATGGGCAACATAGAGTTGCTGTATCACCCGCCAACTATAGTCATGGTATTTCAGTTGGCAGGTTTGCAATTTCATTTACCCATGTCCCTGCATGAAATGCAAAACCCTAAGGTAAAGTGGAGGGGAAGGGACAGTAAAATATTCACCGTATCATTCATTTACCCACATCCCGTTAATTGGGAGAGGGGTAAGGTATGGGTAGTAGGGCTAGAGGTTTACTCTTCCACTAGAGCCGTGGTATTCCACCTTTAACCAGAGGAGGTTTGACAGGAAGCTATAGAACGGATGTATATTGGATGTGCTATTACATTCCTGGAATACTTTCACCTGCTGTATGTGCGTACGTCTTTTATTCCCAGATGGAGCATGTATGTACAGACAAAGCTCCCAATGGCTCTCAACTACGACTATGAATGTAGGTCCACTTTTGAAGTAATCAGGTTCTTTTACGTGTACCAAAGGGTACAAGGTATGTATTGATAGCTTGGATGAGTTAATCCAACCTACTGTTAAGACAAAGGTTGTGGGCTACAGTGGTGAAAAGTATTTTTTGGTGCACATGATCCATGTTTAGTCGACCTTTTGACCCTGCAGAACCTCCTCTGACCCTCAACTATGGCCACACAAACAGCTGAACGACTAATTCAGGTGGGGTGAGTGGGGTCCCTTGAGCTGTCTGAGTCTCCTCTTTTGCTCTTGTAGGCCTAAAGCTGGATTAGTAAGCTGTCTTTTTATGGACTCGTTACGTCTCTGCCGGAAGGTGGAATAGCAACACCCCGTTTCAATTTTCCTGATTTTAAATGGATGTGTCAGTAGTACATAAGGACTAAATTTAGAAGTGTTACTAAAGATAGAACTAAACAATACGGCCCAGTGCAAAAATGCTTTAGGTTTCCGTTTTTAGTAACACTTTGTCTTATATACTGCCACATACCCCTTTAACCCCCCACCCAACCTGAGACACAGAACACTTTCAAGACAGGGCTGGGACATCCCAATCCTGCAATGTTGATGACTCTTTATGATAGTACACTCTCACAGAGAGCACACACAAATTACACAAATGACACAAATCAGGGCCATGTATTATCATGACAGTAAACTACGTTTCAAGACTACAATTAAGAACTACCTTTGTATACTAAACAACCATCAAACATTAGCTACAGTACTTACAACCATGAAGTCATCGATATCAGATGGAGACAGTGGGAATTTTAGGAGATGGCGAAAGGTGCGCTCATTAGGGAGGATCCCCTGGGGTAATGACACAATGAAATAAGATATAATTATTAATGTCAAATGAGGAGGAGGAGTGAGAGGGGGAGGAGGAGGAGTGTGTGGAGGAAGAGGGGGAGGAGGAGGAAGAGTGAGAGGAGAAGGAGGAGGAAGAGAGAGAGGAGGAGGAGTGAGAGGAGGAGGAGGGGGAGGAGGAGGAGGAGGAGGAGTGCGGAGGGGGAGGAGGAGGGGAGGAGGAGGAGGAGGAGGAGTGAGAGACTGACTCTGTGAGTCATGTGGCCGAGGAAGAAGGTTGCCAATCTTGGTCCGTGGTTTAGTCTACAGGACTGGAGGAGGGCGTGGTAGAGTCCACGACCCCATACCTCCTCCATCACTACTGCAGGCAAATGCATTACAAGTCAATGACATCTAGGAAATTTGTTCTCAAGCTGCCCCTGGCCCTGGGTGCAACTCGAACCCATGACACTGTTCTCTAGAAAGAGTGCTCTATATACCTAGAACAAACGGCATCCATTTTTGGTGAGCAGTTCAACGTTCAATTTTTTCGCATGTATTGATAAACATGTACATAGAACATTACGGTACATGCAGCGGCAGTGCAGGTGACGAAGTATAAATAACATAAAGACGACTTGGTAGGCTCCCTTCTCTCGCCAATTATACGCTGGCGGTATTTGCAACATGTTCTAAAGTTCACCTCCTGCACCATGTCATGTATGTACCTACTAGACCAGGACACCTGCTGCTCACATGCTCTGTTGTACATGCACAGAGACTTCTGTTTGATGGGCAATTTTATTACAAGGATTGTCCATTAAAATGTAGGGGGTGCTGTACATTCTACATGTACATTACATGTGTACATGCACATGAACATATGACTGAGTGAGTAACTCAAACACACTGTCTGTATCTTGTGCATATACAACATACATACACGTGTGCATACCTCCTGATACTGGCATCTCAATAACAGACAAGACAGGGAACATAGACTACATGTGTTGATACATGAATGTTACATGAGCACAGTTTGGCCGGTGGACTAACTGTTTGCATTTTCCTCTCCGTGATCCCTTACAACTGCAGTGTGGCACAGGTCATACTGGGGAGACAGAGAACATGAACCATTGTACAAGCCTATATATATACTAGTAACTAGTTAGCATATAACCACCCACTTGGCTTCTGTTTACATTACAGCTATGGACAGCACAATGCAGGGTTACCAGGATTATGAATATTAGTAGCATCTACAATATCACTGGGCATTGGTGTACAATAACATAGTACACCACAAAACTTCAATTCCAGTTAACACACCCTGCAGTACAGGAAGGCTTCATGAAAATGCACACTCAGTCACTTTTACAACACGTGAAGAACGTGTCTGTGTGTGTGTGTAGGTTGTGTAGGGGAAGAGGACTGACCATGAGGTGGAACCCACGAGCCCCCAGGAGCTCAGTGAGAGGTCTGGCACACTCTGAGAACACCCAGGCTGGGGGCCAGCCTCCAAATGACACCACACTACCTGCAGGGTCAGGAGAGGTAATAACAATGTGTGAGTAATAACAAGGAAATTCCATGGCTTAGCAGCTTCAACAAACAAGACCCTTTGCTGGCAGGGAGCAATGAATGTATATTATATAGCAAGCCTAGATAGCAAACTGTAAGAGGTTTAGAGTTTTCTCTACTGAATTATTAAAGCCTCCCCCCCCTATGTCAGACATTTCAAACCATAGAGTACAGTAATAAGAGTGTCCTTTATTCAAAAGCTTACATTAGTGTCAGGTAGAATTAAGTGTCATTTATAGAGAGGTTATTCGGAGCGTCCTTTTTCAGAGTTCTCACAGTAAACTGCTATAGAGAGTATTCCACTAACCCTCCAACATGCGGTAGGCAAAGGCGAGTCGTAACTGTCTCCACTGTCTGTTGGCGGCCAGGGCCGGGGCACACAGGAGTCGGCCCACTCCCTGCAACCCTCGTCTGGTGGGGGCCAGAGCGTGGACCAGGGTCATGGAGGTGAAGGTCTGGTAGGCCAGTCGCAGCTGGAGGCTCTCGGCACAGACAGCCAGGACTCTCTCAAAGGCCGTGGCAGACACAGAGGCTTGTCTCGGTGGGAGACGAGACACCAGAGCTGACACGGTCTGCGATGGACTGGGGGGAGGAGGGGTTGTGGAGAGGAGAGGGGGTGAGGAGAGGGAGGGGAGGTAGATGTGAAGGAGCAGAAAGAGAATAGATGAGAGGAAATCTTGAGGTGAAGTAGACATGAGGGGGGTTAAATGAGCATGACCAGTGAACCAAACAGACCGAGTGGAACAGGGCATACTGGTACACACATCCAATCTCGCTTTATTGGCATTTCTTGATGAATTATCATCCCCTGCTATAATTTAAAACGGTATTTTGGATCTCGTAATTCAGAAAAACCAGCTATTCCATTTTCACTCCCATCAGCAACAAATTATATATATGGGTTACACTGTATCAGTAAGTTATGATTTCTCACTCTGACTGGCAGTGTGTGGAGGTGCCACGTCTCAAGTTGCCAGCAGTCCTCAGACATGCTCTCACCAGCTCCACTGACACACTGTAACAGCAAGGACAAAAAAGAGCATTGGGAGGTGCTTATTAGCCTGTAGCTGCAGTAGTCTTCAGTCCATGGGCCTTCCTCAGGTTTTGAAGACTCCCATGCCACAAGCTAATAAACACCCTCACAGTTATCTAAGAGCATTCACACTACTGTGTCATGCAGACGGTGTGTTTGAGAGAATCCTGCCCTGAAAAACGCATTGGGGAAAAAAAAAATGGAGCAGTCCTGGGTGTAGTTTACTTGTTTCTTTTGCCTTTCCCTTCCTACATCAGCTCATTACCACCAACCAACATGCAACAGCTACAGCATGTAGAATGCTTTTTCAGTACACCTGCAGACAGTATACAGAGAAGGGGGCACTAGTGGCTGACCTTTCGTCCCCCACGTACTGAGAGGTGGCCATCTCATCCCAGACGGCCTTCACCTGACTCTCCTCCCTGGACAGACAACAAGAGAGACCAAAACTGCATAGAGCCACATTAAACAGGTGTCTGTGCATGGGACAAAATTTAGAGTTGTCATCGTCATTTGAAAATGATTTCCTCAGATCCATTATTAATAAAGGTCTGTAGTTAAAGATGGAGACTGTTAGCGTCATAGTTATGATAGAGCATTCAATGGTGCCTGCTTTTCTAGTAATATCCAATCTAAAACCAAATTATCTGGAAACTTCACCTAAGGTGGTGTGGGCAAATAATTACCAGAAACAATAGGGCATATCAGCATAACTCCGACAGGGTTGGTACACTTGCTAAACAGATAATCCAACACATACATACGATGACTAGTCTCGTACCCAGCAGCTCCACCCACAAGGGTAAAGGAGCGTCTGATGCAAAACCTGGTCCTAGAGACGTGATATCTGTAGTATCCAAACCGCTCTTCTAGTACAGTATAATACATACAGGGCCCCGCCTACCAAAGTCCGCGGAATACGGATTCACATGGCGTTGATTGCCCGTTCTGCAATCTGATTGGAGATCTCATTTTCGAGATCTAGGACCAACAACTGTGTCAATAGTCACCAGACTCCTTTCCCGCGTGATGAGTGGGTGGGGTCTGGGCACCAGACTAATATACAATCACATGGTAGTTGACACGAATACAAAGTTGGAAGGAGAACAAGAGACTGGTTGGCCGACACACGAATGCATGCACACAAGCTAGCACAACTCAACACAACAGACATGCGCTGCAGCTATACCACAAAAGGTATACACTTGTTCATGATGCGTGGCTGTTGCGACCGATGCTAGACTGGAGCCCTACATGAAGAAATCCCACATCATTCACCTAGTCACTGGCCTCTGCAGCTCACGTGTATTACTGTGGGGCTAACAAGAGTGGCTTAGTAACTGTAAATTCTACACAGGGTACTGATAAGATTAAGGCCTCAAAACAACAGCAGTATAGTAACACTAGGCTGCTGTCTCCCACTGAGCCACCAATCCAGCACAGTAACCTGTACACAGCTTGCTAACCCTCCACAGGGCACGCATAGCTCAGGGTTACAGTACGTGGTTTGTGACAGACATTCCATCTGTCTGTTATCGTGAATCATTATGTGAGGAACAAAAGCAAAGCAAATGCAAAGTTGCCCAAAAAGTGTTACTAACTGGTTCAATACTACATGTACACTGGCTTGATTGTACTGGGAGGGTGTGGCTAGTACCTGGCGAGGTGAAGTGCCAGCCAGAACACCTCAGTCTCCACCACAGCCTTGTCCCAGTCCCCACTCATCATGGCCATCAGCTCTCCTGCCATCTCCTGACTGGTCCCCTCCCTCCCCTCCTCTGCCCTCCTCCCCAGGTCACCAGAGGCAGTAGGTGTGGTGGAAGCAGGAGGAGAAGGAGGAGGTGACTGAAGTACTTTGCTCAGTGCCTCTCTGTAGAATGACCTGAGGAACAGGAAAGTGTTGTGTGGAGGAATGAAATGTGGGTGATTATGAGCAACTGAATCCGAGGTGTCAGTTAAGTGGGTTCATGGCATTACCAGACCCTAAGATCAACATTCCCCCTTATGTTGAGCAATTTTGAGTGAACAAGTCACATCCCCGACACTACCACCTGTAACCATGATAGCTTGAGCTGTCATGTTGCAATATTTATTCTGCTAACCTAAATCAGATTGAAATATTAACAGTAATGTATTATATGTCTTTGGTGCAACCCATTGTAACATCAGTTATCAGAATCTTTGGTATAGCGTCATATTCTCACTGAGTCACCTCTAGTCTATTTCCAGTACAATTCTAAGTCTTATAAGTACCATGGGTCTTGTGTTGGGAAAGACATCAGATGACGAAAATGTGTGTTCCTTCCATACGTATATACGTGGTATTTGAAATTAGATTCGCCTATATGCTTGCTACACCATGGTCAGTAGTTTTTTAGTTTATCGCATGCGTCAGAAGACTGATACTGAATCTTTACCAACCGTGAGAATCGATGGCCATTTCTCCGGGCTAGTCGAGCCAGCTGTAGCAGCATGGGGTAGTCCTCGCCAGTCACGACCAGGAGACTGTGCTCAGTCTGTGGGACTCAGTCCACCTCGTCTCATCAATACCTCTCCCACAGCTGGAGGAGGAGAGAAAGGCGGAGGAAGAGGTGGGTGAGGGGGAGTGGAATGGAAACAGAAGATGGCCACTGTATATGTACATCCTCATACATAATCCTGGTACATATACATAAGCAGCAACAGTTTTTTTTATACAGTTACGTATGTACGTATGTGTGTGTGTGACGGTCACGCAAAAATTGTACCCGCAAAAATATGGTATAGTCTTTTTCAATCGCTGTACAATCTTGAGTGGGTAGGGAGCCAACTGACCTGACTGGGCCATGTGTTGGAGAGTTGGAGTGACCGAGAGGACGGGTACTAGAGCAGACAGACAGTCCACTCTCGCCTCTTCCCCTCTGGCCACACCCTCCTCCAGACTCCCCTCGTCACCATTCTCCCCACTGTCCCCACGGGCACTCACCAACTCATACAACCTGCATACGGTTACATGGTAGGATGATAACAGGCAACCAGAACAGTGCAATAGGGGGTCTACC
This sequence comes from Geodia barretti, assembly GCA_030341885.1. Classification (NCBI taxonomy): domain Eukaryota; kingdom Metazoa; phylum Porifera; class Demospongiae; order Tetractinellida; family Geodiidae; genus Geodia; species Geodia barretti. Next base: position 45,343 of record CASHTH010000669.1, read on the forward strand.
ACCACATGTGGTATATACACTCGTTTGTGATCCACCAAATGAGGAAATTTCCCATTGATAGTCACCAAACAGTTCTTTTTATTATGTTTGTCGACAGCACCATTCACCATTCTACAGTCAGATCAAGCAGCGTGTTTTTTTGGTGAACGAAGCGAGCCCATCTACTCGTGTGATATGGGGTTTTTCTTACTGTACCGCTGCACATAATTGTGATTCAAAATACGTGCGAAAATGCATGAAAGAATTAGCTGCTATCTTTGCTTTTAGCTTACTCTATCTAGCACTGTCGTACTAGCACTGTCCTGTCGGAGTGATACAAAAGAGCTTCTGCCAACCCTGAGGTAATGGTGTTGATTAAGGAGACCCGGTTCCAGGATAAGCAAACGTACCCAGGCTGTAGCGGTGGTGCTAGATTCTATCTGCTCCGAAATCATAAACGAGATATTTATATGCTTGCAAGACAAACCAATGCCTACTTTGTATGTATAATAATGGGTGATTGACTATTAGGATCTCATAGAGAGAAGAGGACAAACTTATCTATTGTGTTTCTTTGGACCTCTGTAAACATGTGCCTTCCACTCCGGCCACTGATAGCATCATGGACACAATGGGCCACATGTACATCTAATACCATGTTCACACTCTACCCTTCACACACACACACACATACACACACACACACTGGTAGTGTGTACGTAACATGATGTACATAAAAACACACATTTCTGAATGGGGCACGATCTGATATATAAATTGGATGGACACGCCTGTTTTATCGCACCCCCTATAGTCTTCAATGAGGTGTATAGGTGGTTGATAAACTGAGCAAATAGCTTGGCTGCCTCATGTAGGATACGAAGTACTAATATAAGATCACACAAATCCGACAAACAGTTAATGGAGAGTGCACATGAACCGCTGTGTTTCAAGATTCCGCATTCACTAACAGAGATTAATTGATGGTGGATCTTTCTAGAGACTAGGCAAAATTAACAAACTTGAGTAACTAGTACTATTTTGGCCTGTTAATGAGTTTAAGATTCTGCTAACACTGTGCATGTAGCAGATAGTGCCCATTAAGTTTGAGCACCCAGCATTTATTACTCATCGCAATACGGCAGTGTTTGCTTGAGCTGATAGACATGTATACGTGTGTACATATGTATGAAAAAACGTGTAACTACTGTATTGCAGGTGTATTATTAATTCATATCCTACCACTCGACCCATAGTCTACAATAATAGATGTATGTGTATGTACACGAACAGTTATATGCCCAGCGAGTCTGGAAAAACATGTGAAGCTACACCAATGAGACAACCAAACACATGTACTGCTATTGAGCTGGCATGTTCGATCCAATCTAAATGTACATTGCATGCACATGTACACAGCCGACTCATGTGCGGCAATAGTGGCCATAAAATACAGGCGCATGGTCCTCAACAGCAAGGGCCAAGAACGTTAGTCTCCCACACAGAGCAGAACTAATGAACACATTACACACTCACATTATACCTTTATAAAGAGCTACCACAGACATAAACACGACACAAACAGAATTTCGTAATAACCTATCCCGTCAACTTTTCATGCAAATGTGAACACATGCGTACAGCACTCTCCATAAGCAGCGACAAGCTAACTAGTGTTAGCTCTTCCTCGTACTGAAAAAAGGCAATCCTGTTGCTGGTACCACATATTCTGAAAACAAGGTGTGTAAGTCATGTACATATGGAAGAAGGAGGCAGTAAACAAGGTTTAGGTCACGTATGTGAGAAAAGGGGCATGCATTGTTCACTACAATCCCTCAATGCAGTCCAACAGCGCTGGGCACATCCAAACAACAGCACCAGTGGTACACCTGTAGGCCACAGGGACAGGTGGTGCATTCATATGGATGTCAGCAGCTGTTACAAGACTTACACGAGCTACATGCGCCTCTCCACTGTACTGCATGTCTGTAGAACATGTAGTGGGGTTTCTCCTAGTCCCTGTCAACTGCTCTCCAGCTATACAGGCAAGACACTTGGTCCATACAGTAACATACATGTACACATGTACATACCTGCTAAACACTAGCCTTGTAAAAAGATACAAACTCCACATTCATGGAATATGTAACTAAATTCTTCCCAAGAGGCACAGAGTGAAGATAAAACACAGTTGGTGTAGCAATGTGTAATGTACATATGTCCATATATATAGGAGCCACTAGGTAAATCTTAACTATATTCACAGCCATAGGGTACATACTGAGTGGCCTAGACTGCATGTCATGTTTATACATGGGCTCCAGCCATATGGAGCTGGAGGCCTCCACTAGAACCAGTGGAGCCTTGTCCATGCCAGTCAGCTAGCCTCCACTGTGGCAGGGTATGTCAACCAGCCATGTAGCCAAAAGACTGACTTCTTTGTACATGCAGTGATCCTATTAGTAAATGTGGGACAATGCATGAACTGAGCCCTACACAAAGGACACAAGGCACAGGGGCTTTAGGACCAGGGGAAACAATTCAACTGTAACTTTTTTCTATATGTATGTGCAGCTATTTGAACTGGATACTGTGAAATTTCTTGTGGCAGAAAACCTGTAGACAACAAACAAAACACACCAACAAGTTGCTGTGCATCCCTGCCAGGGTAAAGTACATAAGGTTTTAGAGGTGACCTTGGCACTGAGAATGTGTGACATGTACTATGCAAGATGTTGAGAGACTTGGTGCATGACTACACATGTTCCTCCAGGCAACCCACACATGCCCATGGCACACTAACATGTACACACTAGTGCAATGCAGTACATGTGCTGGAACATGACCTACATACCTGTGGGATATTAGTCTCTACATGTGATTATATTCCAGTACACATTCACATAAATGCACAGAGGCTTAAAGTGTAGGTGGAAAACCTAACATGATGAATGGTACTACTACGACCTACATACGGCAAAGATCGGCCAAGATACATACATACCTAGAGAGTTGCGTAAGCAACAGGGCCCTAAGGTGGGTACGTCGGTGGCAAATTAAGTGTTGAGAAAGCGTTACACACTCTGTGTACATGGTCTTGTACTTGTGGCTGCAGTTGTAGTGTGTGCATACATGTGGACTTGTTACTCCATCTGCAAGAACAACGACCAAAAACACCAGTCCTACATTACTGGCATTCAAAGAGCACACACCACGTAGATGTGGAGGTCACAACAATGTCACAGTCACTTTGTATTTGCATTCTTACTGTGTGCAGAGGGCTAGGTTTGGTAACTTTGCTTCTAGGTGCGCATTTTACATCACTTGTTGGCTTCTTTGCACCATAATTTTGAGAGGAATGTCTTCTAAAAGCATATGTACAATAAAAAGACACTCACATTGAGTGAAATTTGTTGCACAGTGCATTGATAGGAATCCCTTAAACAGTGTTGGTAAAATTTTGGGTGTCATTGCCTGACAACGGCCAACCTTCCTGATCATTTTAATGACTGCAAAGATCTCAGGGTGTATGCCAATGTCATACAGTAGTTCTCAGTCTTCAGCAGTGAAGGAGAGTCTAGACATGTACTAATGGAAGCTCTTGCATAGTACACTGCTTTTTTCTGATGCTACAATGATTGTGTATCAATTGAATAACTTAACCATGCTGCATCACTGCATGCCAATAAGTAGGTAATCTAACACTTGTACAGGAAATTACAGAAATGTACCAGAAAAGGTTACGCAAGTAGGTAGCTATTGTAAATCACTAGATTCTTGGGAGGTACATATGTACATAATACGAGGGACGCCACCCCTGTTAGTGTAAGGGACGTTACTCAGATTGTCCTTTGGTATCACTAGGGACTAGAGTTAGGCAATGCATTAGGACAACGCTCCCTAAACCTGTGACTGTGGTTTTTATTGTTGTTTTTGTACAACTGGAAACAACATATGTAAAGACCACTCCATGTATTTTTACGCTTCTACTGAGCATGTCTTTCTGGTGTGCAGTGATTAATGAAATACCAGGAGAATAACAAACCAAAGCATGTGCACACACACACACACACTATAGAATTGCACATTACGCAAGTGTGTGTGTGTGTGTGTGTGTTATCAGCAGTGTGGCGGGAATTTCTATATTCGACCCACTAACTTTGTCATGATGCGCATCTTTTTAAATGAAATACTCTGTGGAATATTTTCTCAGTGTACACTTTTTCGTTTGCTAGCTGTTGATTTATCTTTTCTCAAACTTGGTGGTAGGGGCGATCACTCAAATGGTCTCTCGGTACTTTTATGTCATTACAGAGTCCTTTGGTCATCCCCTCTCCCCAGTGAATCGTCAGTGGGCTGAAGCTACATACAATGTGTTATGCTTGCTCCAGCTAAGACGCTCACTCCTCTCGCCCAAAGCATTTTCCACTAGCATGTAATTACGTACGAAAGAACATATAATTTCAAAGAAGTGAGGAATATACCTGGCTAGTTGGTTTGGGGAGACGTGTACTAAGCTCTGTGAGGCAGCCATGGTGCTAACCGACTGGCAGACATGTGACCGAGACCATATCCCCGTCGACAAGAAATCCACCGCATCACTCACAGCTTGGGCACTGCCTGGAGGCAAGGTGCACTGCGGAGTTCAAAGTGAGAGAAGTGCACGTGAGTCAAACAGGACAACAAGAACCTCAATGATAAGCAGTACACTCTACTCAGTCTCACGTGCTTCATTGCCCTTCTGATTTGGTTAACGTGGGGTTTTCTGGATACAACGATGATACGATTCGCGACTGAAGTATTGGGACGCATGTCTTTCGCTCGAAACGAGGTTTCTAGACTTTCTAATTAGCGCGCAAGACAACACGCGCGCGATGGTGGGGGAGTGGCTGCTACGCGTTTTTCTAGCCGCAACGGAAAGAATAATAGCTAGCGACACCAGATAAAACTGCATTATCCGCAGCGCTTACTGTACTATGGAAAGTCCTGCAGTCATCTCTGGCGACCGAGCGAATTCCCGTGAAGAACAAGCAAACTATTTCTACGTGGTGTGGCCAGAAGAAACAGTGACGACGCTCAGTGCTGCAGCGGGAGCAGGCAGGTTCGATCCAACACTCTGCAGCTCTGCAGTGCACAAATCTGCTGCTGGTCTACACCGCCACTCGCATACCCTGCAGAATCACAAACACCGCGAGCATCAATTGCTGCGACACGGACCTGGGATGGAACACCCGAGCGTAGCGCCGCTATCGCCGCCTGGAAAACATCTTCCTGAAATTGAAGTGGGCACCTTCGCCAGTCCACTAACAAGTCCGATCCTGAGCATCGCGGATGCATCGCCGTTAGTGACCCAGAGCAGCGCTAATTCTGTGCATTCTCCGAGAGAATATTCTGAAAAGACAAGTGGTCCGGGAAACGGTGAGGCATCACAGCAGTATTGTATAGCTAGGTACTGTGCAAAATGGAGATAGCTGATATGTGAACATTAGTTAAAGAAGGTAATAGCTACCAGTCATTTAGTATATCGAAAGTTACTTCCTTACTGCAAATTTGTTTTTGCAGTTGCTGATAAACGTGACGGAGAAAGCAGACGATCAAACTTGCCTTGTGAGCCATCGTCCAGTCACCCCAGCAGTGCTAACCTCTCAAGTTTCAGTCACAATGGCCTGCCGAGCAGCTCGACTATGCTGCAGAACAGTGCGGAGGGAGATAGAGTGGGGAGACTGTTGAGCAAGACCAGTGGGCAGGGCAACGGGCGCTTTGCCAGTGAGACTGTAACGACTCAGTACATGGACCACGACTCTGCTGCTGCCAGTCGTCGCAAACGCTCTCGGACACAGTACTACAACTTGAACGGGTGTCTGGAGTGTGAGGTGAAGGATGCAGAGATAAAGACACTGCGCAGGAGGATCCAGGTCATGGAGGAAGTGGTTGCACTGCTGAACCAGAAGCTGAGTGCAGTGCAGCAGAGCAGCAACGGAGTCCTGTTCAGTCCACTGGTCATGCCTCCAGTGGTGTCCCAGGTGGTGATACCTTCAACCTACACCACTCCACCCACCACCTCTGTCAAGGTGAGTCTTCAAATAACATTGAAGTGAGTGTTAGAACCAAACCCCTCCCTATGGTTTACCACATGTTAGAGGTTTGGTAACCACTCACAGGTTCATACACCAGGAGTTAGTGTTGACAGCAACCACTGTATCACTGCCACATCCCCACATGTGTCATCTGACACTGAAGATGCCTCCAGCGACAGTGCCTCCATTGCAGTGAGTGACAAGTACACCTCTCTACATTTCTCTCTGAAAATATATTGTTTTGTCTTAAAACATTTGCACTGAAGGGAACAAGTGTTTGTTCTGTCAACAATCTCTGTTTGTGTTCACCAACTGTCGCAACATCCACAAGCATCGATACATGTATTTAGCTGCAAAGAAATTTTGATGACATTCCAATTTTCTCCCTTGTACTGCAGTATGCACAGGCAGAGTTGTGCCCGTCAGCCGAGCAGCGTGTGGAGCTCATTCCTGGTACAGGGGTCTACGTGACCCTCCCGCAACTGGAGGAGGCTCGCAGAGAGGCCAAGAACGGAACACAACTGGCCCGCAAACTGATGGACGCATTCTGGGACCGGGAGACCCTGGCTCGCTCCTCCCTCTCTTCCAAGAGCAAGTACCAGTACCAGCAGTTGGACCCAAATGTCATCAGTGCTATTGAAGGTTGGTGTTCCTTTTAGATTTTTCCCTTTGCTACAATTTCCTTGCGTATATAGGTAAAATCGTGCTTTTGCTAGTGGCACAGTTTTTCTATGTCCACCAGTATAGCCATGGAATGTGATTGTTGGAACACGTGTTTAATGAAACATTGATTCGTGTACATTCTCAGTGTAGCGCTAAATCTTGTTCTTTTCAACGCGGCAAGCGTATCAGAATATAATTGGAGTTTGGTCGTGTAGTGAGTTGTGTTGGTGTAGTCAGGGCCTGTTCTTCTGAATGCGTGACAGTGTGTGATGCATGCAGTTGAATATGTGTCACATGCAGCCACTGGCAGCACTCACAAAGCCAGAGATGTGTCAGATGTTTCATTAAAGATGTTCGGTGGTAGCGGTTATTGAGGCATGCAACGTAAATGTCGGTCTCTTCTGGTCATGTGTTTGAGAGCAAGCCCGGCGTGTTGACATGCAATAGGAGGGTTGTTGTGAGCGTGTAAGAGATTGAGGTGGTGTATGGAATATGCTGGCATACATCTCATGTGACATGCAGTCGTGTACGTCCATACAGTGACATGTCGCGACAATACCGCAACTTTTAACAACTTTCGTCAACTGTGTTCTAGTCTCTGCTTGTTAACCACCACTATACATTCTCTGTGGTGAAGTAAGTTTGAGAATAATGGACCTCAGAGCTTCAAGTTCCCTTTTACCAATTGTTTTGTGAACGTACTATGCCGTGCTGGCTACCACAGAAATTATGGGCAGAATGTCCTTATGACGCAAAACTTGGTCCATATCTGCCTACATTTGTTTTTGTTGGTATAACTTGGCAGCTCTGTTAATTTAAGTATGTCTGTTTTTACTTATCTCATTTTGTTGACTGCAGCATATTGCCTGAATTTCGACAGCAACACTCACTCAAGGGACTTGCATGCCTGCATGACAGACAAGTGTTGTCAGGCCCGCAGTCGACGAGGGACTCCGTACAAGGTCGCTGCAGCTCTCCAGAATGGATTGCTACACAACGGAGTGGTTCATAATGGACTGCATGGAAGCAGCTTGAATGGCACCTGAGACTCTGCAATCTTTGACATTCTCGCAGATCACTTATGCTCACTATATACCTCCTTCTCCCCCATGTACCGAGTCACAGTTAGCAGCACATTATAGAGGTTTATTTCAAAATCAAGATTGTCTGAGTTATTGATTCTCTCCCTTCACTAACCTTTATACTGTTTTTTCTTATGTGTTTCAACCATGTCGCTGATCTGCAAAACTACCCAAGCTTTTTTTATACTTTTGTAGTCATCTCTCTAGTGGTGTAGCTATTGACTTTACATTTTTGATTAACTCGTGATTTATTTTGAGATTTTTGGGTATGACGTATATATGATGAACAGAGTGATGACTCGACTATAGGCTAGGCTAGGCCAGCGACATCGAGAGCGCGGCGGCGGATAGTGGGCGGAGCTCGCATCTACACACACACACGTGTATATACGTGTGCGGGTGGAGATACTATGTGGAGACACTGCTGGAGACGTGTCCAGTATCAACGTTTTCCTGGTGGAGCAATTTCCTGCATACAAGTTGCTCAAGCCTCGACAAGTAGCCGGAGCTCGGCTGCTTACTGTCTGGACCTAGTCAGGTTAGGTGGAAAGTTAGTCTGGACGCATGTATGTAGGAGGGAATGGAGCTCTGAACTTATGATTTAGACGCCTAGCCAGAGTAGTTTGGTAGGGGACTGGATGAATGTCAGTATGAGCTTACTGCTGCTTGTAACTCTCAGGAGATTCGACCATGAGCACTATCTGTGCTGTCTGTTGCTGCCTCCATGCTCCAGAGCTGCTAGCATCACACTCAGAGCTCTCAATGTTGAACTGGCCCAGGTCAGCCACTATCTACTATGTAAGATGTGCAGTAGATTTCTGCCAGTCTAGTACCAACAAATCTCGTGTGTGCCCAATGTACGTACCGAGTCAGCATTTTGGTAATACAGGTAGCTCAGTAGCCAATCAGATTACTACATTGTGTGGCAATGTAACCGAGGTGAATAGCACAATCACCAGATGTCCCTCGTTTGGACGGATCCATTGTAAGGTCTTGACATGGTTTTTTTGTTTCAACCCTCCCTACTCATCTTGTGAAAAAGGATGTGATATCTTTTTGGTTTGATTCCAAGTCAAATCACACGGCCGTAATCCGTTAGCAAGAATATAAGATAGCTAGACACACACAAACTGATCTTGTCGTGTGAAAAACTGCTGGTTGAAGTGTTGACTTGGTAATGTCTGTGTGCTCAGGTGAAGGATGTGGTGTCAGATAAGAGGATTGGTGAAATGAGAATCCAGTTCTGGAGAGATGCCATAGACCTTGCCTTCAAGGTCAGAGGTTTGCATGAAACATCAAAAGATCTATATATCTATTGGGGTTGCCTACTCTTTTCTGACCATGCAAAGCACCTTCATTAGGCTAATGTAATTTCTGGAGAGCCAAGTTTATTGGTGAGCAATGAAAGTTGCTTGGTGCCAACAAAAGGCTATAAATCCATTCTGTGACAGCATACTGCCAATTAGTTTTAGGATACCTTGTTCGCTGAGTCAGCTAAATCATTACTTCATAGATTCTGTGCCGCACATCCTCTGAGTTATGCTGAAAACATTCAGTTCTTTTACTGCTCTTTTTGATGTGTTGTTAGGTGACTGGTCTACATGTACATGCATTGTTTGCTCTTCCATTTGACATGGCTATGACATCATTGACTTGGTAGCGTTTTATCCTCTAATGTGTATGTAATCACATGTTGATGTACATATGAACTATGAATCAACATCTTCCCTTGATGTCCTGTATTTTTCTCCTCCCACTCCATTCCTCCCTCAGCCTCTACCCCATGTATTCTCTGTGTACTTTGTCTTTCACTCCTCCCTCTCCTTCCTCCCTCTCCTTCCTCCTCTCTCCTCCATCATTATAGGGTACTCCTCCACAGCATCCTGTGGCCAAAGAGCTCTCTCTGGTTAGTACTGCATAAGTATATACATGCTATTAGTGCGACGTAATAGAAATGTTGCTGAAACTAAAGCCGTGATTTTCATGCATGAACAAGTCATTAGTACTGAGTAAGTGTCAAGGTCATTTGCCGTATGAAGTAGTAAAATTGTTTATGCCAACATGTCACAGGCCATCCACAGACACCAACTATCAAAGCACTGGCTGACAAGGCTACTGGATGCCAGAGTACGTCTCTCTTCTTCAATACAACAGTGACTGGTATTCCATAACATCCCAACCTCCTCTGAGCAGGAGAGGGAACTGGGAGTGAGTACATACCTGACTACCAGCGACCTGGAACATCATGCCGAGTGGACCTCCTCATCTCTGCTTTACCTCACCCTCCAGACACTTGGTCAGACCTTACACCTTCCTAGGACTTGATCTTCACTCTCTCTCTCTCTCTCTCTCTCTCTCTCTCTCTCTCTCTCTCTCTCTCTCTCTCTCTCTCTCTCTCTCTCTCTCGTCTCTCTCTCTCTCTCTCTCTCTCTCTCTCTCTCTCTCCTCTCGTGATCGTGATCGTGTGTGTGTGTGTGTGTGTGTGATATCAGGGGTTGAGGATGTGAGCAGTGACCATGCAGCCAGTCATGTTGGTAAGGCAGAGACCATCACTACTCTACTCAGAGCTGTGCCCTATCACCTCTCCAGAAGAACTGTCCTCATCCCAATGGACATCATTTCTAGAGTCAGTTATTAACCCTCGGGACACATGC
>CASHTH010000670.1:0-20163 GCA_030341885.1 Geodia barretti
CTAACAAAATGGCGACCCACACAAAGAACCGGCAACATGGCAACTGCACGTTTAAAGGTTCTCTGTGGTTGTCTATATCTTTGTATGTGGAGTGATTCAATGACTCTATAACGTCTTCTCCTCGAAACAGAGCTGGCTAATGTAAACCCACTGCTTGCTAGGTATAGTTAAAGTATTTGCATGTGCATGTGACTGGCTCTGTTTTATGTGCTTCAATACACCTGTTCCTTGCTATGCAGTGAGGATATAAACGACAAATGAGCAAAACAAAGTGAGTAGAAAGTGATACACTAATGAAATAGTTACGCATAAGACAGAAGAATACACACTATGGCTGAAGTAACTGCTGTAGCTGGAGAAGTACTGTATGCAGAAATCACTGAAGACCTTTCCGGCACTTTCTATCTACAATACAGCTTTCTGCAGCGTGAGTCCAAGAATATAATGTCGAAAATACCCAAACAAAAAGGAAATCTTTAACTATTGCAGTGGCAACATGCTGTAATGGGTGCCAGAAAAAGTGTCATGGGCCTTAGAGTATGCTTTTACAGTCTTAGAAAGACAACCAGTAGTTTATACACTGAAGTTTAAGAAACCTCCATCTCAGTCATAACCATACGGAGCAGATACATGTATCATGGGGTTCACAGAGTGTTTGCACAACTCAGGCATGCCTGTACTCAATGTGACATCAAAAACAGTCATGTAATGTTACCTCATCACAATCTCTCATCTTCTTCTCCAGTTCTCTCCTCTTCTCCTCATCTTTACACTTCTCCAACTCTGACTCTAGTTCCTCCTTTCTTCCTCTACAGTCATGACAACGATCACTTACACTGGAGTACAATGGTTTGGCAAATGGTTTTGCCTTGATGATGTTTGCCAGTATACACACTAACTTCACTAGTGCAACAGTAAAGGACAACAGGTGATGGAAGACAGATCACCATCTCATGTTTGTCTGGGAATGCTGGCTACTTCTCTACAAAAACATTGGTATTTTATACCAACCAAAGACCTAAAAGTCAAAACCCTCGGCGCAAATGAGGCAATGTACACAATGATTAATTGGCAGGGCCACGCCACACGTTCACTCAGTTTCAACAGAGTCTAGTAGCACCAGTGAGTAGTGTGTGGAGCAATACTAGACGGGATACTCATCTTACGAGTAACTTTGTGCCCTCCACGGTGTTTTAAAATCGGTCGAGGTAAGCCATTGCTCATTACCTATGCTAATGGCTCTTTTGCTTGTGTTTCATGCAAAACTCTCGAATGCAGTGGTTTCATGGGAAACAGTAATATTCACGTCTACGTGACTCCAACCAATGCAGCTGACTGTGTCTTGTGCCTTCCTATACTTCACCACTCCAAGAGTCTTAAAGTGACCATTATAATGACGGATTGGAAAATAGAGCCATCACTTCGTCCGCTAACATGTCCTGCTACAGAGGTCAAAAAAACCCACTGGTGACTGCATGCTGAGCTGCTGCTTCACTACTATAACAGACAGTGATGTACTGTAAACTCTTGCTCTACTGCTATCATCAGGTCAGCTAGCAACAAATGCAAATTCTTAGAAATTGTTCTAAGATCTCTCTGCGAATTTTAACAAACTCTACCAACAAACTCACTCAGGTATATAAAGCACAAGAATAACGCTTTACCATATTATTATCTAAAGGTTCAGGAGCTGGCTTTCGAGGTGGTGCCCTCCAAAGTCTGTGAGCTAAGACCTCTTCGCCCTCTCTAGAGGGATCTCGTGACGAGTCCGTCGGTCCACTAACGGAGACAGTGTAGGAGAACTGGAGGTCGGGTCCATCTTTTCAGCCATCTTGGATTGGCGAGCGAGAGCGAGCTATATACCCTATATAAATACGTAGTCGTCCGTTCGAGCGGATTTTATTTTGTGACGGGCACCACGGCACCGGAAGGTTTTACGTGATTCTAAATACGCGAAACGGAATGAAATTTTGCGTTTTTGTTGTATAATCATAATTATTTCTTCTTCCCGTACAAAAAAACAATCGTCTGTGTAGCTAGCTAGCTACGCTTACACACACGGTGCGTGGTTGCCTATCCATGCCAGCTGCCTGGTGACCACGACAGACGAGCTGAAAGCGTAAGGTAAGTACCGTCACCGTTCTGGCATACAGCGCGCATGTAACGGCGACAGGTACTAGCTCAGTGACAGTCTTGCTTCACGAAAGGAAAGCTGTGCGCTGACGGCACGTTATGCAGACCGAACGTCGCGGGCAAATCCCAAGTTGGTCGCTCCCGGCCTCCCGCTCGCCAAACATTCTTCTAGTACACTAACGTAGTGCGCAAGCGAGGATCGAAGTCGCTCTGGTATAAAATTCACCGCTCAACTCGTAAGGCTGAAATCAATTATGAGTGGAAGTTCAGCAGTGAGGAGATTGCTGCCTGTCTCAAGGAAGCAGTTGATGAGATCCTGGAGGTATATATATATATACTGCAGTCTCACCAGTCCACTTCAATAATCCGTCACCTCTCCTGGTTAGACCTAGATCCTGATATAGTCTTACTCACTGATGCCACACCATTTTGTCGTGCACATCAGTTAGTGGAAGTGTTGTTTGCAGGGGAGCAGAGTAGAGGACTGAGAGTGAGGTCATTCCACTGCAGTGCTCCAGGTCCAGCCACTACTGGGGCTCAGGGACGACCCAGGAGTGATCGGGGACGACCTCCCAATGTCTCTGGACCACTTCCGCAAACCTAGTCAACCTGCTGCCGGGACCACTGACCATCAGGAGGATGGATGGTGTGATGGATACACTCTGCCTCACCCTGTGTGGAGTGAGGAGGAATTGAACTCTGTCCAGATCACTCACACTCCTCCAGAGAAACCTGTTGACACGGTACACAGTCACACAACTCTTACTAACTACTCCAAACACTGACCCTACTCCCCTGCAGGCTGCCTATTACTCTGTGCAGATGCTGAGGACGGGGTTTGATCTATTGTCTGGGTATTCGTGGGGCAAGAGGTTTGGTACACTGGATGAGAAGAAGTGGCTCTCAACAATCATCTATCTTAAGAGACAGTGGCCGGAGTATATACCAGGTCAGAAAGATCCATCTAATATTGTGTCTGTGTGCCTAGGAAAGTCCACAAGCCTTGACATTTAGTGAATAAATGTCAAGGTTTTCACAAGAATCAGTTAAAATCTGGTCCAGTTTCAAATCTTTACTGTAATGTGGCCCAATACAATCTACATGTCTCCAGGTATGATAGGTGCGATGGTGCGTCACTTGAAGTCTCTGCGGCGCATGACTCGGGACCATGGCTGGATACACACCTTGCTGGAGGAGGCAGAGAATGAGAGGATGCACCTCCTCACAGCTATGGAGCTGAGGAGACCTGGACCTCTCTTCAAGATTGCCGTCATTGGAACACAGGGTGAGCCACTGAAAGAAAGTGCTTATGAGATTCCATGAAGTGAAGGTGTCCACTAGCCGCATTCTTGGACAGATCAAAGCAGCTCTAGATGAAACATCTTGGAATGTGGACCGACTCTCTCTACTGAAAGTGACTCTCAAGAAGAAGCTAGACACATTGATGGGACTCGATGCAGAGATCATCTAAAACACGCCAGAGGATGGATTCGATGATGAGATTAAGCAATCAGACGAATACGAATACCTTGGGGGAAAATGTACGTGTGGGAATGCAGTTGGATTGCTAACCTATGACATTGATGTTGAACGTTGTCCTAACTGGTTCGTCTGCCAATCACATCATGCATTGAACGAAAGGGGTGATGGGGCTACTAGTCTGCAGGTCGACATGTCATTGGAGTGTTTGCAGGGGTGATGGGGGGACTAACTGCTGTTCATACTACATTGGGTTGGGTATTGTCAGGTGCTGCACAGAACTCAGTAAAGTGTTGGATGAACATGACCACCACACATGCACTCCCTTCTGACACACATGCCTCCGAGACCATGGGTCTAGATCAGCAACACAACTTCCTACCATTCCGATCATATAGAATTGCCCTAACAGCTGACATAGAGAAGATCAATAGCCGTGACCTCCTACACTTGATCTGGGTAGATGACATACACAAGGAGAAGCCTGCATCTAAAGTTTTCTAAATGCAACCATCAAATTCCGCAACAAAGAAGTTGTTAAAAAACTACTGAGACATTGTCACAGGTGCAGACTCCGAAGAGGCTTTATTCGTGTTCCGGAGAGGTGGTGGGATTCGGCCTCAAGAAGTTTCTGACCAATTCTCGAGAGCTGCAAAAACAAATCAACAATGCTGAAGGCATTGAACACGTGGAGTCAGATGCCCCGCAATTGAGCTACTCAGACGAGACATTATGCCAAGGTAATGCTTGGGACTATGCCAACCAAGGAATTTGGCAAGCACAAAATAATTCTAGGAGTACCATGGAACACCAGCAGTGACGTCTACTCTTCGATGCATCAGAGTTGGCCCATCTTGCCAAGAAGTTTCAACCTGAATCTTGTCAGTGTAATTGGCAAATTCTACCACCTTTTTGGTCCCTGACACCTATCGTTACGAGCGTGTCAATAGAGTCAAGAAAACTTAAAAAGAATCAGACGAAGGTTATTTATACCTAAGGGAAGAAGCCTGCATGATCAGTTACATGATCGACTGATGTGTTCTATGTAGGACATTCAAGGGAACACCTTTACACAGACCACCACAGCCACCACTACCCTACAGATCCAACTATTCTGGGGTAGATTGTGCTGGTCCCCTAACCTTTTGCGTCTCTGGCCGTCAGCAAGGTATGGATCTGTCTCTTTATGTTCTTCGTAACTCGAGCCTTACAGCTGAATGCTGGATCAGTCTAGGGAAACATTCCTAAGAGGCCTGAAGCAGTTTGCCAGGCGTGTATCGTCATTATTCTATCACATGATAAGAAAGAATTTGAGAAAGCGCATGTGAGTTTCAAATGCGAATCTGTGAGCAGAGAGCCCAGTTTGAGGGTAGAATTGCATGGATAGAGTAAATTAGCAGTTCTTTACAGAAAATCAATACCCCGTGTGGGACACAGAACCAGAAAAGATATCACATCATTTGAAGTCCCAGCATAATAGCTATTCCCGCTTTTGAACGTGAGGCATTGCTATTTTGGCTAATGGCCCGAGATATTCAGACTCGCCTAGGAATTAATTAGGTGTAGGGAACAGAAAAAGCAAAGCTATGTGCCTAATGCATCGATGTGTCTGTAGACCCATGCACAGCCGTAAGACTATCGCCTCAGCTGCCCTGCAAACATGGTCAAAATGTGAACTAAACGCAGGTAATGCTTACATTACTTTTGTTCAAACTTCAAACTGTGAGTCAAAGCTGCCCAACTTGATTGCACTGTGTGCAGGCATATGCCCCTGCCCTACTGAATTAGCCAAATGGCATCGTTAGGTTTCTACCATGTTTTATATCACTTGATATCTGCAAGTCTGTAAGGTACAATCAGTTACTCAAGATAAAATACAGAATAAACTTTGAATTAGTTGAACACGCACTGTTATTTCGAACTGGATGTTGGTACATAATGGGAGGTCACATCCCCACAGCAAAACTCACGCTCCAGTTCTCTTGCTAGTGCATTCTCATTGACTGATGGAGATTTCAAGACACTGACTAAGGTGTTCCAGGTGAATGGAGGACTTGAAGATCGCTCCCATATGTCGAGAATAGCCATGAACTGTTCAAAGCACTCGCGTTTGTCTCTACGAACTGCATCAATTGCTCCCATTCCAATCTCCAGCTGAATAGCAACTTGCATCCATTTTCCAGGAATGATGGCTGCCACACGATTTGCCAAATCACTCATTTTTGGTGATGACGTACGCTTGTATGCTGTTTGATCTGAAAATGAATAAAATAGTTTGATCCTCAATAGCTATGCATATACACCTTGGCTCTGCTTAATTAGGGCATTCCAAATTAAAACAGGAACTAAGCACGTTGGAATCATGTCAACGCTACTTTCTTGTTGTACTAATAGGAAAGCACACAAACACACTTTGCCTCACACCACCTAAAAACCCTGTGTGTGGACGAATATTGAATTTTCTGCTAAGATCCTACAGCCTAGTACCTAGAAATCCATCGAGGGAGAAGGAATGGCAAAAAACTTGCATACACATGACGTAATTTACACGTATATATTCTGCGTAAAAAAGACTGTGACATATCAGTGTATGTTTCCCCCTCACTGATCGCTTACAACAGTGCGAATGAGCTACATTAAGCATCGGTGCTGTGTCCCGGGTTTACCATTTTGTTTTTGAAAGAAGTGCACGAAGACTAAGCACCTTCTACATACGCTGTTGGCGCAGGAAAAGCTGTTGTGTGTACTTTGGCTCCAAACAGACTCGTGGAAAGAAGGTAAAATATGCCGCAACTCCTCAGCAACAAGCACTTTATAGTTCTTCCTATATTCAGGTGTTAATTAAGCAAACAGCACTAACTCTTAGGCAAACAGCACCATAGCAAGTGATGGTCATGTGAGGCAAAAATATTTAACACACGCTTTTAGTTCCCTCAGAAAGCAATGCTACCTGTCTTTGTCTTCAATAAGGCATGCGCAGGCAGGTTTAAGTACATGCACAACAAACAGGATTCAATCCTGAATCGTTATAATGCGTGACGACCCAGTTCTATAGGAACTGTTGCCCAGCTTACCGACTCCCCAAAAAATCAAGCCCCATTATTTGCGTTGGGGAGTACCCTACACTTTCCCCAAGGCCCTGTACTGTGGTAAACTGATGCTGCGACACCTTTGTACTTGGAACTCACCTATGCCACTAAGCCACACGGCCTGTCCTGGATTCAGTCTGTCAAAGATATTTGAATTCTCGGAACATATCCATTTCTTGCCATTCTCGGATATACGTGCAGTGTGTAGTTCAGTGCTACAAGCTTCATTCTGGAAGGGGCACAGGAAGGCACGCACTGGGCGAGAGTTTGTGTGGTGAGTGTTCTCCAGACCTGCCTCGACTGCAGCAAACAGCTCCGCCCTCACAGCCTGGCAGTGCTCCACCAACTCCTCTCGATCCATCTTCCTGGTGTCCACATTCACACAGGCAATGAAGAAGGAAAAATTGTCGATGAACGTCACGGTGCCTGGTCTGTCGCGCTTTGAGAATGTGATGCAGTTGCGAGAGATCTGGCAGAGTTGCCTGTTGGGTGTGTCTTTGTTGTCAGGAGTGGTGGGTGGCTTGTGGACGACCTCCCAGTGGGCATGGGACTGAAGGTGGCACACACTGCAGCAGTAGACCCCGGGAGGAGCCCAGCCAGTGGGGAACTCTACCACCAGAGCTGCTACCTCTGTGGCTATGCAGCTGGCCAGGAATTGATTGACTCGAGATTCTGGGGTCATGCTAAGGACAGCAGGGAAGAAGTACTCGGTAGCTGACAAGGGACAAATGACGAGTAGCTTTTCAAGCAACAGTAGAAAGTCACTTGGAGTAAAGATTTCTTTGACATAGTGCGACTTAAATTCCTCCAGAAACTTGAGATTGAGAATTCCACGGTCCCGGAATTTCTTCCATTCACCTCCAATTGTTTTCCCTGCAGCTTTTGTCGGATCAGCTTCTGCAGCTTTCAGATGGTACTGCTTCTCCACAAGCTTTGACAGCTTGTCTAGAGGAACTTGAGGATTGGTGAAGACGACTCCGGGCAGAATGTTCTTTTTGAACAGGAAAATGTTGAGCTTGTCAAAGAAGGTCAGAGCAGCATCAAGCTGTCGTTCAGAGAACCCCAGTGACTTGGAGACATGGAGGCACTCGTCTTTGCTCAGGACATCTCTGCCAAGCTTGTGTGTTAGCGCTTCCAGGATCAGCTGGAGGATGAACCACCAGATTGGAATCTTGTGTTGTGTGGCACCTTTCTCGATGCTGGCTCTTATCTTGCTGGCCTCTTCCTTGTCGTCTTCTTCTGGTGTTTTGGTATTAAGCGGAAAAACAATCTGCTTCATGTCTTCATTTCGATAAACTATATCTTCTTCGAAGTGAGGTGATGAAATTGCAGCAAATTTCTCGTTCTTTTGGTGTATTGTTTCTTCACACTCCTTGATTAGGTCTCGGTGGGTGCCAACAGCAATGATCTTGGAGCGTTTCTCTCTTTCATGCTGGCCTCGAAGCATTGTCTTGAAGGCCTGTGCAGTGGTGAGCGTCGCTCTCTGGCTGGGACCAACCTGTTTCCCTCTCTGGTAGAGGTCATTCAGAGGGTGTTCGTCAAGCTTCTCGCAGAGCCTGTGGACAAAGAGGGTGGCTGAGGTGTCACGTGCGAATATCGGGATGAGGTCCCAGAATGGTTGCTGGCCACCAGTGTCAGTTAGGTAGATCAACTCCATGTCCAGGAGACGACGTGATGACTTCCCACTACCCACCAGCCGAGTCAGCTTCCTGATCACTCCATCAATGACTGCCTCGCCTTCCTTTTCACCAGTCGAAGCTACACCCCCAACACTTGGTTTCTTCTCCTCATTTTCCTTTTCGCCGTTACCCTTCCCGTCCTCAACCTTCACCTCATTTCCCCCACTCACCTCCCCTTTCCCCCTCTCCCCATCTCCCTCCTCCTCTCCCTCCTCTCCCTCTCCCTCTCCCTCCCCAACTACCAAGTCCGATAGAATTTTCTCCAACTCCTCCATTCCCTTTCCCTTGGCTCTGAGGTCTTCATACAGAATGGGAACTGCTTCTGCGATCATCTCTTGAAACTCTTTTGTGGAGATCTCGTTCCACTCTCCTCCTTCCTTGCCGACTCGTATCACTCGAATTGCTCGCTCGGCACAGCCGGTGCTGTGTCTTTCTTTTGGAGGAGACTTACTGAGGAGGAGGTATATGACGCAGGTTTTGCCGACACCTGCAGGTCCCTCCACAATTACTTTCACTAGTGTCACGTTCACAAAGCCCTGCTTCATTGCTTCTCTCAGGAATGCTCTCGACTCTTCATCTACAGAATGTAATATTAGTTGTACCTTTGCCATGTATCAACAGCTCTGAATACACACACTACTATGATGATTGTGATGAGCACGGATATAAAAAATATTTAAGAGAGGCTAACTATGAACAGCATTTTTTCTAACTTGCTAATTAGCCCTACCTGGCAATACCATGCACATTAAATGCTAGTTTCCAATGTTTCATATACGGAATGTAAAGAAAAGGTATGTTTCAGCACGTAAGGGCTATATTCAGAAATGTTACTAAAGATAGAACTAAACAATGCAGCCCAGTGCAAGAATTGAATTATGCTTCAGTTTTTAGTAACAATTTAAAAATTATCCTTTAGCCTTACTGCCTTTTAAGATAACCCCTATCATCCAGATATATTATGCCTGATGTTGCCTGGCACCAGATTTCAAGCACTTGGTTCCTAGTTGCATGTTAGGCAAAATATCAACGTTATAGTATGGCAAAAAAACTATTAAGTCTGATTAGCACTCTTCTTTTTTGTCACAACTCGAGAAGCACTCTGCCCTACATTGGAGGTATATACTGGGAACAGAGGAACAGAAGGCTGTCTAAAGCCCTCTTGATTCTAAAAGCTGGGCCATTGAGTACTCCTACTGCACATGCATGCTTTGAAACATGTACAAAGTCTGCATGTGAAAACCTTTAGGCAAGGATTATACAAATGGAAGATACAATGCAAGATGGCATTGATAAAAGAGGGACTCTGGGGCATTGTCAATGGAACAGAAAGAGCACCAACCGAGAATGCTGACCAACATGCAAGATTTGCAGCAAGGAGAGACAAAGTACTTGCGACCATCGTGCTGGCCATTACCAAGTCTGCTCTATGTAATTGGCGCTGACCCCACGGATCAAGTTATAGTCTGGAAAGATCTAGCTGACCAATTTCAACGCAAGGTGTGAGCTATTAAACTTGAGCTAAAACGGAAACTCTTTTCTATGAGGTTGGGTGAAGGGGGTTCGATGAAAGATCATATCAAGTTCATGACCTAAGTTTGCAATGAGCTATCTGCAATTGGTGACCCCATAAACGTGGAGGATTGTGTTGTCTATCTTCTGGCCAGTCTAACTGAGAGCGAGAGCTAACGGCCCTGGAAGCAAGATGCCGAAGTTCCTCCACTAGCCGTGGTAACGGAGCGCCTAATTCATGAAGAGGCTAAGGCTAAGAGTCGCTCGATGCAGCTGACTCAGGAAGGGGCACTGGTTGCCAGATCCAAGAAGAAGCCAACCTGCTACTTCTGTCATAAAGTGGGACACATCAAGAGAGACTGTGAGGAGTATGCAAAAGTCAAGGGTCAATCAGACAGAAAGGTGAAGGTTCAAACCAAACCAGCTCAAATCAAGAACAAAACCACAATGGGAGCATTCAAGGTTACCATCACGGCCGATGATGAAAACAGCTCTGACAGTGAGGGCTGCGGACTGGTGGCAGCACAGGCGTTGTCAGCTTGCCATACCACCCAGGAGCAGTGGATTCTAGACTCGAGCGACGTGCCACATGTGTAACAAGGAGTCAATGTTCACCGCTCTACAAACTCTACCCACTCCAATGAGTGTGATGCTTGGTGACGGTTGAAATCTTCAGGCCGTAGGACGCGGGAATGTGACTCTAACAATGAACTTACCGAAGGGGAAAGAGACCTGCACCCTTTACGACGTTCTCCTGGTATGGTACCAGACCTAGCGTACAACCTACTCAGCATAACCTCTGCTGCTAAGAAAGGCAAGGTAACCATCTTCACCGAGATGAGATGTGAAATCAGAGATTCCAAGTCCAAGCTCATAGCCTCTGGATACAGAGAAGGAAGTCTCTATTACCTTGACCAAGAAGGTCTCACTCACCAAGCGTGTCCAAGCTCCGATCACAACAGCTCCAAGGGAATGATTTGCCATCGACGGTTTGGTCATTTGGGAACTCAAGGAGTGCAAGCCCTGACAAACAAAATGGTCAATGGAATGGATCTCGAATGGAAACAGGAGACTGGTTTCTGCGAGTCCTGTGTGGAGGGGAAAGAAAAGTCACAGGTTGCCATTCCAACATCCCAGTGGGAAAAGGGCAGATCACCCACTCGAGCTGATACACAGTGATGTGTGTGGGAAGATTGGAACCCAATCACTCGGTGGAGGAGAATACTTCGTCACATTCATTGATGATCACCATGTGTGGGTCTATATCCTCAAGCACAAAGACTGGGTCTATATCCTCAAGCACAAAGACGAGGTATTTCGGCGATTCCAAGAGTGGAAAGCCCAGGTCGAGAAGTCGAGCGGAAGACAAATCAAGGCTCTTCGCTCTGACAATGGAGGTGAGTATACCTCTAACGAATTCGAGTCGTACTTGACCAAAGAAGGAATCAAACATGAGCTGACAACACCCCATACTCCAGAACAAAATGGGGTCGCCGAGTGACTCAACCGTACACTGATCGAAGGTGTACGAACCATGTTAGCTGACTCCAAGCTCCCACACAGATTCTGGGCAGAGGCCTTGTCAACAATTGTGTATCTCTGGAACCAGAGTCCCACCAAGGAGCTAGTAGGAGTCATGCCTCACGAAGCATGGAGTGGTTCGAAGCCAGATGTACGTTTGCTTCGCATATTCGTATGCAGTGTATACTCTCATGTGCCTAAAGCTGAAAGACACAAACTTGACACCAAGACAAGGAAATGCATACTGTTGGGGTATGGTACTAACCAGAAAGGGTATCGCCTATATGATCTTAGATGGATGAAAGTGATCCACAGCAGATATGTTGTCTTCGATGAAACCTCTATGCCCGGGGTTCAGAAGGAGAAGGAACTCCCTCCCAAATATGTGGAGCTCGAAGTCGAAGAGAAGCCTGTTACCGAGGAGTCGGTGACTCCAAATACTACAAGCAGTGTGGCTGAAGAGATACCTGTGGATGAACCGTCAGGTGAAGAGTCAGCCTCAGCCAATGTGCCGTCAAATCAGACTCCAAATCTACGGAGGTCAACCAGAAACAGACGAAAACCTGACTGGTACAGCCACAACCTTACACTGCTTTCGACCGAACGACCAGACCCCACCTCAGTAGACGAAGTCAATTCAAGTCCTGACAAACACAAGTGGAGAAGAGCCATGGAAAAAGAAATGGCACCTCTTCAATCGAATGAAGTCTGGGAGTTGGTAGAGCCGCCACCAAATTGAAGGATCATTGGCAGCAAATGGGTTTTCAAGAGAAAAGGAAAAGTCGATGCAGATGGAGAAGTGGAGAGATACAAGGCCCGACTGGTTGCTCAAGGCTGCACTCAGAGGTTCGGTCTCGATTACGAAGAGACTTTCAGTCCCGTTGTTCACTTCGAATCCATCAGATCTGCTATAGCCTTGGGGGCCCAACACAAGTTGCAGCTACACCAGATGGACGTATCCACTGCCTTCCTCCATGGAGAACTCGCCGAAGAAGTGTACATGAAGCAACCCGAAGGGTTCATTGAGCAAGGGAAGGAACATCTGGTACGTCGACTCAACCGTAGCATATACGGTCTGAATCACCACGCTGTTGGAATCATGCATTGGACAACAGACTGAAGGAAATGGGATTCAAGCAAACATCCGGAGACCCTTGCCTCTACGTTCATCTTGATTCAGAAGGAGAAATGTTCCTCGTCGGTGTCTATGTGGACGACATAATTCTCAGAGGGAAGAGCAACATCAAAATGAGTGTAGTGAAGAAGGAGCTGAGTCATAAGTTCGAGATGAAAGATCTAGGACCACTCCACTATTTCCTAGTAGTAAAAGTCATTCATAAGCGAGAAAGTGGAGCGATATGGGTTGGACAACCAGTGTACGCAGAGAAGATCCTACAAAGATATGGTATGCAAGACTCCAAACCTGTCAGCACACCCTGTCAATCCATATGTCAAACTTGTTGCTTGCGAGAAGCCGGATGACATGTGTAACCAGCAGCTCTATCAAGTTGTCGTTGGCAACCTGCTGTATCTGTCTACCAAAACAAGATCAGACATGGCCTATGCAGTGAGCTGTGTTGCTAGGTTCTGTACCAAACCCATCAAAGAGCACTGGACTGGAGTGAAAAGAATTTTACGATACCTGAAAGGCACAAACAAATTTGGACTCATCTACAGAGAAGATACCCCAGTTGCAATCACTGGATACTCGGATGCAGACTGGGCTGGGGATGTTGGAGACAGAAAATCAACCTCTGGGTACGTGTTCCTTCTGGGGGGTGCTGCTATCAGCTGGAAGAGCAGCAAACAGACCTGTGTGGCTCTATGGACTGCCGAGGCAGAGTACGTTGCACTGGCAGCTGCAGCCCAAGAAGCGATTTGGCTTCAGCAACTCATGGGAGACCTGTTAAACGAGAGCATCCGAGAAACAACAATCCTCGAGGACAACCAGTCTGCTGCTATATGTCGTGCGAAGAACCAGAGCATTCATGGACGCACCAAACATATAGACATCAAATATCACAAACACTCTTACTCATTGTTTTGCAATCACCATTGTGCCTTTGTACACCACAAACATTACACCTGTATATCTGTGTCTCTAGAACGTTCTAGAAGAATCACCTCGATGCATATAGCCAAGTCAGTGTTTTTGTGATTGTATTCACTCGGCAAATAATATTCTTGAAAGCCATCATAGACATGTTTTTGCTAGCGCACCGAGGATTAACAAGGGATAAAGAGAGACATTAACTGGACAAGGCCGATAATCATTATTAACCCCATCCTACATCCTACAATTTTGTATGGAGGGCTCAAAGCACCCAAAAGTACAACAAAAATGGGTTGTAAAACAGCAAAGTTTTTGTCTTTCCTTTCAATTCTGTCAGCCTTTCCTATATCCGACTTAATTTTGAACAGCTCTGAATACACACGCTACTATGATCATTATGATGTAGACGGATATGAAAACAATAATTTGGAAAGAGGTTTACACTGAACAACAATTATGTCTAACTTGCTACCATGCCTAGTTTCCAATGTTATATCAGAATTTTGCATGTGTATGTTTTAGAGAGGCAAGAACCGCTGCAAGTTGTAGTAAACAGGCTACCTAAAACCCCACAGACTAGCAGTATACACTTGACCTCTCAGCCCAGCTCAGGAGTGAGGCACAGCCATGAAATTTGCACAAGTTCAATGCCTGCCAGTAAAACAGAGTGGCAAAAGCTATATAGAGTCTATTCGCATTCACCTGAGCCACAGAAGTGGTTGTGTAAACTGTTTATACAGGTACCATGTACTTTACTAGGAATGCGCACGCGCATATTTTGCCTCGCGCCTGCCAGCCAATGCGTAAACAGTCCGACTGAGGCCGCTCGTGCGTGTGCTCTACTGACTGCGCGCGAAGCCAGACTTTCTTACGAATCTGCGCGCACGGCGGAAGCTAGACTTCTTACGAATGACGGAA
Source organism: Geodia barretti (assembly GCA_030341885.1). Classification (NCBI taxonomy): domain Eukaryota; kingdom Metazoa; phylum Porifera; class Demospongiae; order Tetractinellida; family Geodiidae; genus Geodia; species Geodia barretti. The sequence continues at coordinate 14,385 of CASHTH010000670.1, forward strand.
GTTGACATTCCTAAGCGTGACTAATTGACATTCCCTAAGCGTTACTAACTTCTGCGACAATTCTTAGCAGCTATGACTTCAGCGACCGACACGTACGTACGTACGCATATCGCGAGAATACAACCCGGAGTAGTTGCCTCACGCTAACGCGCTCGGCAATTATACTTTTGTTATGAGACATACAGCTAGCTTTTGTCTGATAAGGTTTAGAATGCAGTGAAGCATATCACCAGAAAGGGAAAGTTGCAAGGACCCCAATGATATTAGTGCTTTTACAATTGGATGTAATTTTCGAGGGTTCAGGTGAAGTCAAATAGACTTTAGATGATGCCCTGTTGGTGACACTTAACTATATGTTGTCAGTGAGATCAGTGGATTTTTGTGGATCACAAGCTCCATCTGAACTATGGTTGAATGACCTCGCCTTGTGGCACGTGCATAGAGCTGCCAAAAATACCTACATTCACCTTGTAATTATAGGAAGTGGTTTGTTGTAATTAATGGCACAGGAAAACAGAAAGAAACCTACAATCCTATTGTGAACGAAGATGAAACAGTGATCGTCATGGTAAGCACACTCCTACAGTTCCACTACATATCACGACCTTTGCACTCTGCTGAAAGGGAACACAATGTATAGACCTATCTTATTTCCCTCAAGTGTTTAGTAGCTTCTGCATGAACTCCCTCACAAATCATTTACACTACCTTCTTCTCCATCTCTGTCATTGTCATCATCACTGGCAGTGGTCTCCAGTTCCTGTTTCAATCTCTCAATCTCCTCCTCCTCCTCCCTTATCACCCTCTCCAGACTCTCCTCTCCTCCTCATCCTCACACTCCTCTAACTGTGACTGGAAGACTCTTCAACCCCTACACGAGATGAGAGGATAATCATAATCAAAGAAGGTGGCACAGTGATTTGTGTACATAACATTAGATCCTCCATCACAGACTTTGACAACGTGGAGATTATCCACATGAAAAAAGGATAAGGAGTACTATAGAGCAGGTTGAAGGGTTTAGTCAACAAGAGCTGGAGTATCATTTTACACCACTCCTGCATAGAGCAGTATTCGTTGCAGTATACACCACAGCGAAATATCACATCATGATGTTATGCAATAGTTCGTAAAGCAGTTCCGTGAACTCTGTGTGTCCACAAATGAAAACAGGCTTTTCTGCGCACGCACTCGACAATGATGAGTCAGCACAACCAAGAAATCGCTCAATAGTCACCAGACCCTTTTCCTCTCCTGAGGGCGGGGTCTGGGTACGAGACTAGTGCATGTTCAGAATTCTTGCTGCATGTGCATGCAGGAATTATCACTCTTAATCTTGAATGAACAACTTTGTCCCCAACATCAGAATCAGATGTGTGCATCAGTGTCAAAATGATTGTGTATAGGAAGGAGGGAAAACCTAAGCACAAAACTACATACCTCTTTCTGGAAATATCATCAGTGATCTCCTACAATGATAGGGGAGGAATAACACAGGTCAGAAAGTTTAAGTTAAACAATATAATAGCACTAAGCATTAATGGCGAGAGAGAGTCATAGAGTGAGGTACACGTAGTCCTAGCAACAAGGAGAACTATATGTAGTAGTTCTTTGGTCCAAAGTCACACTGTAGACGTGTACTTTTGGGTATTTTATAGCTCTCAAATGCATACCTCACTTAATTTTCTGCACATGTAAGTACATGCATGCTTGTAGGTGTGGTTGTGAATGCTATTACTATGCACGAGTAGGAAGAATTCAAAGCACTGAAGTGCAAACCCTCAGTGCCAGCTCACATGTTTTGATGTGAACAATACTCATGCACATTAATTAAGCACCGCGCTAACTGATGTGTCCTCTGGAGGCCATGGCACATGGTCTAACCTGTCAACAAGTTTCTTGCTCAAAAACAGAGACTAGCTGAATCAGTTGGTAGCCTTTAGAGTAATGGATACACATCCCCTGAGTAACATCATCCTTACAAATCCTGGTAAAGGTAAAGCCAGTGCTGATATGCAACTGCTTTCACTTGTCATTTCAGGAATAACTTTCATGCCCTCATATGTAGCTCTAAAGCTGCTAGTACCACTCATATTGCACCTCGTAGCCTGTAGTGCCGGAATAAGTGTAGGAAGACACACAGACAGACAAACAAACACAACCAAGTACTGTGCATACTGCATAATAATCTCTTGACCATGAATTCCCATAGTTCTATAATTCTTATCCTGCTTGTGGCATACCTTAACTCTGTTCTGTCTCCTTAGTTTCTTTGAAACCTGTGGTACAAAACAGAGTATTAAAAACTACATTATAGACCCAATTACACACTGTACAACAGACGTTAGCACAAAACTGCGTGTTTGAATGTAGGCTATGTTCAGTGACGGCATACAGAATGTTATAGAGGTCAATAATGAACATGCCAGTTCCTACAACTCTTTAGTATCAACACTATTCACCTCATCACACTCTCTCATCTCCTTCTCCAGTTCCTCCTCTTCTCCTCGTCTTGACACACCTCTAACTCTGACTGTGAGAAGATAAAAACTTAAGCCTTGTCTACAAAGTACTGGTAGGGGCTGTGGTGTGTGCCGTAGAGTTGTGTAGTTTTGTGTAACGTAAACAGTGATTCTTGTTCCTAATGTTACCGACAGACAGGAATAAAAACTCCGCCCATTACCAGTGCTAGCGGAATGTTGAGTTCTGTGTATTATTTATTCACAAAGTTCAGATAGCAGGTTACGCCTACATATTTTAATCAAACTACCTACAGACAAACCACAACAGTACATTATGCATTGACACTTCAAGTGTGTATAACACTACAGCCATGGTAGCGTGCAGCAATTGTGAGAACAGCCATAGATCCAGGAGCAGGACATCAATGAAAAACATGTACGTAGTAGCTAAACTGTCGACTTCACTCACCCATAGCAGAGGGACAGGAGGTCAAAGGACGAGATGCTCACACTAAAATCGTAGCTAGTTGTGGTCTACTATAGCATGGCCTGATAGAGGTACTACACAAACGAATGTCTTATCGGGATACTGGTGTGCTGGTGTCTGAGGTCCTGGAATTCCTCGGTGACAAGAGGCATGCAATACAGTGCATACCAAAAAGAGCATTGGGCTATGAACAAGAAATTGGGGCCTTCCCTCAACACAAAGAAGTTGTATACATGTAGGAGAAGCACAGAAGACATTACAGCAAACCTAACACTGGCAGCCACATGACTGGAGTGTGAGGATGACCACTGGCAATAGTACTCGGAGGGAATGGGGAAGACCAGCTTTGGTTATGGAGTTTGACACTAACATAGTGACTTTGCCACCCACACTTTCCAAACCAAGTATGGACATGGTTACACACACTTCACAAAGTACATACCATTATTTCCAGCAGTCTTTCCAGTGACTCTGACTCCTAGAGGTGCAAGAGAAGAAAGGACATTAGTAAAAATGATACTACATTTGGTTGGGAAATTCTCCTGTGGTCCACTTCAATTTACCCTAAATCTTAATTGGCGAGTGAAGCAAGCCTGCCTAGTCATCTGAAGTGGGGGGACATATCAGTGTAGCAGTGGGGGAAATCATGTTTTTGGGCTCCAACATAAGACTTATGTGTTAGCATGTTTTGTGTAGCAATTAATATCATGTAGTGTAGAGCACTCTGCATAAGCTGTCATGGGTTCAGGTCCCACCCAGGGCAGCTCTATTTCGGTCATTGCTTTCCACAATGCCTTGCTTTCATACCTCAATGAATGATTCATGTCTGCACACATAAATATGATGGTGTGTATGTGAGTCATGGCTTTGGTGCATGTGGAAACGTAATGAAAACCTCTTTATTTAGCCTCATTGGTGTCAACTAGTACAAATAAATTTTGAAATTGGTATATACAATGGCAAATAGTGATCAACGTACAAAAACATTGATACTTACCTCATCATACTCTTTCAACCTCTCCTTCAGTTCTCTCCTCTTCTCCTCATCTTCACACTGCCTCAACTCTGACTGCAACCTCCCCTTCCTCTCCTACATGTCATGACAGAGAAAAGAGAATGCTGAAGAACACAGAGTTTCAAACATCACTATCACTACTGAGTGCATAAATGGGAGCTTGCAACAGAGCAAACATTAATTTGAGAGGTTTCAGTTTTAACATGTGGTACAAACAACCTGCGAACACTTAAAATTCCTATTTTCCTCCCCTTCAAAACAGTTTCACTATAACGACATGTGTAGATGTCATGTCTGATGTGCTCAATACAAGAATAGAAAATGGCAGCAGTTTTGGTTATGGAGGTTAACAATAATGTACTGACTTTGCACCCAAACATTCCAAACCAAGTGTGGACATGGTTACATACACTTGAAATACTTCACAAAGCTGTATATACATACCATTATTTCCAGCTGTCTTTCCAGTGTCTCTGACTCCTAGAGGTGCAAGAGAAGAAAGGACATTAGTAACATTTGGTTGGGAAATTCTCCTGTGGTCCACTTCAAATCTTAATTGGTGAGCAAAGCAAGCCTGCCTAGTCTAAATGTGGGGGAAATAGCAGTGTAGCAGTTGGGGGAAATCATGGGATTTGGGCTCCAACATAAGGCTTATCTGTCAGCATGCTTTGTTTAGCAAATATCATGTAATGTAGAGCACTCTGCATAGGCTGTAGAGTGTCATGTGTTCAGGTCCCACCCAGGGCAGCTCTTTTTCTTTGATTGGGTCATTGCTTCACACAATGCCTTGCTTTCATACCTCAATGAATGATTCATGTCTGCACACAAATATGATGGTGTGTATGTGAGTCATGGCTTTGGTGCATGTGGAAACATAATAATGGTAACCTCATGGTTTAGCCTCATTGGTGTCAACTTCAGTACAAGGAAATTGGTACAAATATAGGTTAGACTATGGGTCCGAGGTGAATACTAGAAATCAGAAACCCGAGAGGCTGCGCAAGCGAAATGGCGAAGAATATCCACCGAACACCCTACTGCACATCCTCTTTGGTCTGTTTCGTCACTTTCGCACAACTGGGCATCCTATAATTCATTTCAAAGATGCTCAGTTTGCAGAGCTGTGAATGACAGTCGACGCAGAAATGAGAAGAATACAGAAAAAAGGAGTTGGTTCCAAAAAAAAGGCAGGCCGAGCCAATCACCGAGTCGGAGGAAGACCAACTTTGGGAGAAGGGGGAATTGGAAGACCACATTCCTCAAACACTACTAAATACTGTTGTGTACATGGTTGGGCTCTATTTCGTTATACGACAACTGTTAGAACTGAGAGCAGAAACGAGGTGTAAAAACAACTATTTATACCATGATATTAGCTTTTTTTGTAAAATGGCTTGTTTTCATGTAGTTTTCGTGTTAATTCTGTAAAATTCGAGGCGTATACGGTAAATCAGAAACCTCGTTTATGGGCCAAATCATGGTATAACTGCAAATAGTAATCAACAGGTCTGCAGTGTTTCCCACAGGGTAATATTCAAACAGGGTGCTTATGAATTATTAATTACCCCAGCTTTCAGGCTGAAAAACATTACTTGCTACTCACATTTCAAAGCACTTCCTATTGGGAAACCCCCTACTGGCCTAAAGCCTTTCTAGTGCTACTCTATAAGCAGCGCATTACTGCGCACATTGTAACCGCGCTAGTTGCATTTTACGCATGCGCAATAATTGTACACGCCCATTTTCGGGATTTTTCAATCCGGGAGCGTCCCAGTTGTTATAATGCTGCGGGAAACACTGGGTCTGTACATAATA